>CAJNDT010000508.1:0-192585 GCA_905221615.1 Symbiodinium sp. CCMP2592 | reverse complement strand
CGCTTAATCTGCGTGGGGAAAGCCTGGCTTGCAGGCAGCCAGCCACTTAAAGAAAAACCCTTTTGCATATCCTCGATGAGGCTGGTATCCGGAAGACCATACGCAAGAATCAATTCCTGCCACAAGAGGAGCCGTTTGCCTTTCAAGGTCTGACGGATGTGAGGAGGAAGCGCTGCGTGAAGTGCATCCTCACGGCCTTGAAGTTCCTTCGCTCGCGCAGACCAGCGAGCTATGAATTTTAAACGGTGCTTAGCCAAAGAAAATTCATCACCTAGAAGGTTCTCTTTGACCACGGATTTCAAGGCCGGTTCGAGACTGTCAACGAAGTCTCTTGGGTGTCCAGCACTTACGGCCCTTTGCACAAACTTATCCGGAGCAAGGGGGATGCCAAACCTGAAAACCTCCACCCTGGTTCCAGGTTGCGGGTCGGAAACCCTACAGTGCAAGCCTACAGCAGCTACTCGTTTCTCGGCCTGCACATCGCCCCAAGTGGACAAATGCCGAGAAATAAAATGCCCTTTTGGCGGCGCCACTGCAGTTGGTTCCGAGTTTTGAACATAATCGATGACATGAACGTAGTAACCAAACTCGGGCAGCACACCCGGTGACCGCGTAGGCTGGAGGCCAAGGGGAACACGAGCAACAGGCGGCGTGTGAATTTGCTGCTCACTCAAAGAGGTAGCTTCAGACGCGCCCTCCTTGACAACAGAATCCCTCAGCAAGCCAGCTACACGCTGGCAAAAGAGACTGGGATACACGCTGATGGCTTGACTAAAACGCCCGTTCTTGGAGACAGGTTTCCAGGACGTATGCACATGGTGCTCGGACTCACCTGGGCATGTAAGTTGCAAGGCATCAAGGAAGTGCGAAGAAGTCCATAGCTTGCACGGTTTAGGTCGATCTCCGCCATGAGCACACATGTGGAAGGGAACCCAACATGACTGAGGGCTCAGAGCCTGAAGGGCACGAAAGAAGGAGGTCTGCCAAAAGAGCGAATTCTGAGGATTCTCAATAACACAGCGAACGCCTGAAAGGCAGGCTGCACGCAGCACAAGGCAGACCGACTCAAAAACCAGATTGGCGGTTTCAAGCTTGCGTTTGTCTGCCCCACAAAGCCCGGGGACACCATCCGGATGTGCCGAAGTCCGTAACGGCTTGGGCTCGCGCAACTGACTCCCTCTCAACTGTGGAAGAGGTCTTTCACGAGCTGGTGTAGAGGTGCTGTGGGGCACACGGGCCCAGACCATTGCCACTCGGGAAGCCTCATGTTTGAGCATGGTGGTGAGGCCAGCGACGCTGTCTGCACACAAAAGGTCGAAAGACAAGACTCTCACAGATGAAGAAGCAGGTTTGCGATCGAGTGCCAAAGTTTGGAAGCCGATCTTTCCACACGCATGGCTGATAGCGGCAGGGCCGCAGCACAGTTCGATCACAAGCATATCCTGCACATGCAACGACGGAGGTATTTGCATGGGTTCCCCTGTCGAGACCGCAGGACTCAAAGAAAACCCCAAATCCTTCAGAGCACAAATTTCGTGGGACTTTAAATGATCAGCGAACCGGGTGTTGTACCCGACAAGGACACATCGCCTGCCCGACCAAGACAAAGTGCAATGCTTGTCACGGGTGGCTGAAAGCCATTGCGGGCCTTTGTCAACAGGGAGAATTTTGCCCTTCAAGCGCGAGTCATGAGGACACACGACATCACCATCTTCTGCCTGGTACCAAACGCCCCCACCTTGGAAAGAACTGATCGGCACAATGATGTTCCAGCTCTGGGGCTCGTTGTTCGCGTCAACATGCAGACTACTCTGGCATTGATCCAAGAAAATGAATGAAGTAAAAGGCGCCCCTTTCATGTGCGCACTCAGAAAATTGCAAATCAATCTCACGGCACCTGCATAGGCCATAGTATTAGAATGTAGACCGACAGCTCCACCGTGTACAAAACTCCCGGCAGCAAAGGATTGACCCTTCCCGTCCGACTGACGAGGCGAAGGGGATTTGGGCAAAGCATCAAACAACCTCAAGATGTCATCACTGCACAGAGTTTTCTGACTCAGAGATTCGATCAAGTCACTAAGATGCTCTGCTTCTGTGGCAGTGGGGCGAGCTGGAGCTCCAAGCGAATCCGAGCCGCCTCCAGTATCAACACGAGGATTCTTCACCGCAGGTTGTTCACCTGGATCGGAAGAAGCATCGCCTGTGCCTAGTCAAGGCTTCGGCTTAGCGCGACAGGTTGCAAAGCTGTGGTTTGCCTTATGACACTGCACACACACATGAAACCCTTTGGAGCACCGCGGCAAGCCTTCCACCACTTTGGTCTCGGACGTGCAACCTTCACCATTATGCGCCCAACACACGGGTCCCTTAGAAAACCTTGGGCATTTCTTAAAGGACTCTGGCATGAGAGCCCGCGCCTTCTTACGAATCTTCTTCTTTGTCGGGGTTTTCTGCGGACCATGTGGCGTAGGAAGATCTGGCACCTCGGGCACTGCACCTGCACCTGAAGCAGATGAGACATTAGTGCTTGCGACTGGCGTGAGCCAAACCTGAATCCGCTGATCAAACATCATACTCGTAAAAGGGGCATCTAATGGCTTAATCCCGGTAGGCAACGACTTGTAAGGTGGCTGTACCTCTCTTGCAAGCAATGTCCACACTTCTTTGTCAGCCCTGATAAGCTGTTCAGTGCGCACAGGAGAGCAATGACTCGGGACCGGAGCGGTCAGCAGATTCAACAGGCGTTGCACATACTGTTCATGAACTGCCCACGACAGCAATCCGCACTGGTCCATAGCAATTCCACGTCTTTGCCAAGCCCACATAAGGTTGAGCGGACTGGACAAGTCCACTGGGATTTTAGGCTGAGGCGCTGTCAACTTCAACGCATCTTTCTCAAGATGAACGACAGGAGACTTTTCCGTGATTCCGATCGCAACCTCAGCATCCCTCTTACTGCAAACCGAAGGCGGCAACCACACTAAAGCCCCAGACTCCAGCATGGTATTGCACTTGTCAACTAGGTTGTAAGACGGCTGAAGCTCACCAGTGATGGCGACTCCACTCAGCCTACGCTGCTGGTCAAGGGCACGAGCTGTTCGCTCCGGCAGCGGTAAGCGCTTGATCTGCACATCCGCGGTGTCTGAAGATGCCTGCTCCTTGAACACTTGAATGACATATGTCGTGGCTTCAAAGTGAAGATCCCTCAGGATAGCAATCTTTCCCAGTGCCGGACTCGCACCAAAGACCTGTGTTGCCAAGTCGGAGTACTGCTGAGCCGACGGCTCTACTCTGGGGGTGCCTATGGCAAAAGCAAGCTGACGAAAATTGCGAATGCCCTGGGCAACCAAAGCCGCGTGCAGCGACCCATCTGAGCTGACCTCGGAACACCTTTGCAGGAAAGCAGCCTCAGAGGTGATCAGCGCCATGGGTTTCCAAGCTCGAGACCGACTCAATCAGTTACGTCCTGAAGACACTCCGTTTCGTACACCGTGACTGTTTTTGCCTGTGCTACGAACACATGCACGTACATCGCTTTCAAGTCCGAGCCAAAACTTGCACAGGCCATTGACTCGCACGTCGCCAGCTGCTCACCCCAAAGGGGAATACAGCCCACGCAAGACAACGATCACAGGCCATGCACTTGGCTCCAATGGCTTTGCACAGCGTGACTGGACTCGCAAAGTCGCCCTTGCACGGTTCTCCTCCACCTGCAATCACTCACCTTGTGGACTCAAGGAGGCAGACCTCCCGACTCGCCACCAAGGGAATGGACTGCTGGGGCACGAAGATCCAACGGACCCCTCTTTCGCGCTTGCAGTCGAAGGTCTATCTGCGGAAACAAAATTTGCAGGGCAAGTCTTCCTGCTCTAGAGCATCGTTGCTATGCTTAAAATGTCGGGAACCCACCTTCCGCCCACAGGAAAACAAATTCTTGAAGTGAACTTTAGGAGCAAGGTGGGCTACCTTTGATGATTCATGCCTCCAAACATCAAACCCTACCGGAACCACAAGGCCCTGAGCAACCAATGCAATCGGTTGCCCATCGTCCTCATCAGATTCATCCGAGGATTCTCCTGGGGAGTCACCCGGTTCGGACTCACTGTCCACGACGATTGGCTCACCAGCTGAACACTCTTCGCCAAGCTCAGATTTGCACTCCTGTCCCCTGGAGACATCAGAGGCTTGCGGGAGCACGCTGGGCCCACCTATCCCACCGACTTCAGGAACAAAGCTGCTAACCAAAGGCTGAGCTCTTTCCGTGACCAAGCGTCCACTCCTGGTGTCATCAGGCCGAAATGAGCCATCCCTGACTTCCTTCAGAAGGCGCTCGACAACTAGCAACAGTGGGGCTTGAGCATCACGACTGTACACCAGGTCCATTCCACCTGCAGCGTGATACCCAAGCCTCTGGAGGGTTAGAGGATCAACACCCCGCTTTGCCGCCCAAGAAATCATGGTTGCCTTCATGGATTTCGAAGCAATGCGAGTATCACCGTCCTCAACTTGCAACAACAACCTGAGCCAAGCTGTAGCCTCATCGGTGTCTAGGGCTCTGACCGTTGGTTTTCCCTGAGCATCCGGTGCCGGCATAAATGGACACTTACCTGAATCGGTGATCCCAAGGTCCACTCTGCACGCCCTCCAGAGTTCTCCGTATGGCCTGAGCCCAAGCGAAGGTGCCACCGCATGCAAGAATTTATGGCGCTTACTCTGAAGCCTGCAAGTCTTGTGCACACCGATACGCAATTCGATGTAACAAAGGTCAGCTTCGAAACCTATGTCCCACATGACGGTCTCTGTGTGCTGGACATCACTCCACCGGCATCTGCTGTACGCACACACCAACGCTGCGCCTGCGAAGGCTCTGCACCACGGGTCTGGATGGGACTCCAGAACATCATGTAGCGTTTGCAACTGATGCACAGTCAAGGGTGATGCTTGCTTTGGCTCCTTGAAGAATTCCGAAGTGCAAATCCCTTTGCACCGTCGACTGCTACTCACAACCTCGAGCTCTGACACTCCGACCACATGCAGAGTGAAGTTGATGGCCTCCATCACAGACGACAAACGACTCGGTGGCGCGCCATCTCTTTCAAGAGTTTTCAAGAAGTCATACACATGCGATTCGGCACATGGAAACGTTACACTCTTCTCCATGATGAAGTCATGTAGCAAAGTCAAGCTCCTAGCACGCTTTAGAACAGTAGACGGAGCCTTGCCCTTCATGATGTCCCCAAGAACCTCAATCTGGTCAGCCCTGGATGAGCAAGCATCCAACTGGGAAACCAGCAGGCAAGGTCCCCACTGAAGAACCATGCACAGCCACATCTCCAAGCCAATCGCTAATTGCTCACTACGCTGTTGCTTCCAATCAACGATCGCCCTGGCTTTGACCACCTTGCTGAACGACACATCTTTCGAAGTCCTTCGCGCCCTCTTTGCTGCAGCCTCGGAATCCCCTGCAGGGATCCCGGCCTCACCCTCAATGAAGATCCGCGCGGCTTTCTTCACAGGCAAATCAAGAAAATCTTTACCCCCAAAGATCACCCCGAAAACACCCTCATCCCACGGTTGAGCGAAGGCCTCCAGGTCACTGGATGCGAGGGGCACTTGACATGCACTCCTGAAGGTAGCTTCAAAATCAACTGCATGGCCTTCCAAAGGGTCCGACGCTGGCTGCAACACTACATGCGGCTCGGAATCGCGGACCTGGTTCCACCACAAGCTTTCTGGACCAGCTAAGTTGATCAAGGCTGCGTCCTCTGATTCTGCAGGAATTGAAGGAGACTCTGCACAAGATTGTTGATCCAAAGGAAGCGCACCCCCAAACCTAAACTCAGCAGCAGCTTTCTCAAGGGCATCGGTGTCAAGCTCGGCCTGGGAGCTGGCACCTTGGCAGGGGCCCTCGGCAGCATCCGCATTCACCAAGTCTGGAGCAAAGGTCCCACTAAGGGGGCTGTTATCCTGCCACACGTTGGCACTGGCACCTGACAAGCCCGAAGAGCCCAAACCTTGCAAAGGCAAATCAGGAGCCTCAGCTGCATCCTCACCCCCAAGAAGATCTGAGGCGGATAAGGGAGGAGCAGGCGGAAACGCGTGGTCTGCCATGTATGCAATGCTCACAGCGACTCGCCAGCGACGTGAGCGCGGCGAGCCTGAAGGCCGACGGTGCGCCTGTAGCGCTCATCCGCCCCCCCACTCAGGGGGGAGGCTTGCACGAGGCCTAAGGCCACTTACTAGACTCTCAGCCTCAGGGCCCTTACACGACAGGGGACTTTAGAGGCCCAAAAAAGAAATTCTCGCCAATCACCTCGAAAGGGAAAAAGGCTGCAGCATGAGAATTTCATTCACCACACAGCATGTGTGAAAACAGCAAGCTAATTTTCCAAGGAAAAATTTTCCTCAAAACGATTGAATAAAGTAACATCCCCTTTTTCGAGTATCAGTGCGGGGAGTGTGTACTGATGATAGAAATCCCTTCTATCAGTTATGGAGCCGCACAGGAGGGACTTTGGCCGCAGCAGGATGTTGCACATCAGGGCTCCAGGCGGGAGCTCTCGAGATGGCCCTTCGAGGCATCGCTCAATGCCGTTAAGCGACCGTCGGTCGCCTATCTGTCTATCCTGCTTCTCATTCTTTCTTGCGTTGAAGACCCTGACCTTTTGCCACGCCTTCACCCGATCCTTTGTAAAGCCCAAAAGGCCAAGCTGGTTCCACCTTGCGTAAAGCTCCGGGAGCTCATGAGCAGAATCGGTGCAAGTGGCTGGGTGAGGGCTCGTAGGCTCATCCTCGGTGAAGCGTAACACCCGCGGTTCAAGAAAAGGCATCACGAGAGAAGGCTGAAGGTAGGGTACCGGCCAAAAGTGCCCAGTACCGGAAATCTTCAAGCGAGCCGCGCACAGGCTAGAGTAGGGACGGAGCTCGGGTCGGTCCGGGTCGACGGGCTCGGCAACTCCGTGGTTCCCTGCAGCATCATAACCTGCGCCAGGTGACGGTGTGTGTCGGCCGGCATAGGCGGCCAAGTTCCGAAGGCATGCAGTCAATTCATGGCTTCGTCGCCCAGGACACATAGGAATCTGGGGGGCGAGAGAGCCACACGCGCGAAGAAGCCGCTGGATGCGATCGAAGATCGCTTCCTGGGAAGAAGACGGCGGCCTCCGAAGCTCGGCAGAGGGAATCCAATTCCTTCCGCAGAAGACGTAGTTGAGGCACATCGTTAGAACATGCACCCCTCTCTTGAGCACGAGGCTCTTGAAACGTCCCTGTGCCATCTTCGGGCCACTCCCATCGAAGACGCCCGGATAGGGCACTGGGAGCGGAAAAAGCGCGGGAGCGGACACGGACTCACCGTTCCTTTGCAGGTGAAGAGTGCTCGCAAGGAAGCGAGAAAACTTGGTATTACAGGCTAGGATGCGCCTAGGCAAGCTGGCCAAGAAATTCGTAAAAGGCAAGACGCCATCGAAGTTGAGGACGTCGTCATGCAACAGCTGTTTGCATTGCTCGTGGTGCATCGATGCAGTCGGTGGGTCTCCGGAGGAGACCGAGGCAGCCTCTAAAGTTCTGTACGGCGCCTGGACGAGTGAAAAGGAGGAGTCTTGCTGGCCATGACTTCCTCCCGGTGCGCTTGAAGTGCTGTGGCTAAGCACATTAGGCGGGCCTTTCAAAGGAGCCCCCTCGTGAGAAAAGGCAACCTGATGGCTACATATAGTACGGACAGAAAAGGACTCGGTGCGCGATTCGACCTGCATTCCTGGTCGGCTGCCCTCGCATTGCACATGCCCTAGAGGTCGGAGAGGACTTACCCTGCTTTTCTGGACTGCCCTCGCATTGCACACGGGGTCGGGAACTAGTAACCCTAGGGGTAGGAGAGGGCTCGGCGACTAGCGGGGCTTGCTCCTCGGAAGGACCACCTTCGCATTGCACACAGGTTAGGGAACTAGTAACCTGAGGGGCAGGGGAGGACTCGGTGCCGAAAGTGACCTGCTTTTCTGGCCGGCTGCCCTTGCTTTGCACACGGGTTCGGGAACTACATACCTTAGGGCTCTGCAGGGCTTGTGGGACAGCGGCCGCACGGCCTTTCAACAAAGGTTCATCTCAAGGTGGCGACAATGCCTGCACAAGAGATATCACGATCCTCTCACCAGGGGCCGAATTGTCAGGTTTTGAGGAAAAACCCATGATTCGGCTCCCGGCCCAAACACGAGGAGCCGAATTGTCAGGTTTTGAGGAAAAACCGATGATTCGGCTCCCGGCCGAATTGTCCTTTTCGGAGGGAAAACCGACAATTTCGCCTCCGGCTGTTTCTGAAGAAAACCTGCAGAAGCGGCTGGGCGCCCACACATAAGCTCTGAGAGCCCTTCAGGAAAGTTAGCAGGGAAGAGGAGGCCGCACGCAGCGGAGGTTTCGGACCCCTTCTCCGAGTAAGGGAGCGCTGGGTCCAACAGCAAGATCGGCCGCACACTGCCGTAGGAGGCTTGCTCGCTAGGGTCATGGGGCCTACCAACCTTAAAGGGGAAAGGAGAAGGAGAAGGCAAGGAATTCACTGCGGACCACCGGGGGTTCGGGAACTAACACCCCTATCCTTAGGGTCACCAGGGGTGAGGCCCGGCACCGGGGTCCTCGCAGCTAGGCATCTGGCTTCTTCGTCCAGGTTGCCTTTGCCTTTGCTTTTGCCTTTTTCTTCTTCCATCCTCCTTCCTCTCCTGCCGGGTCTCCGCTCGAGCCCGGGCGATCGGAGTCAGGTCGGACCGCCGCTGGGTGATCAGGTCCTGCTCGCGGAGGAAAGCCAGCGAAGTCGTGGGGCAAAAGCCCGGTGGCGGCCACCAACAGACATCAGGCTGCGATTGCTCATAATAGCTGCCGGCGGCTCCTCTTGGAGCTGAGGAGGTATCCTATATCCATGTTCCCGCCATCTAGCGCACACTGCTCCAAGCACACGCAAAGGAGGGCTAGGACATCCAGGCATCCATCCATCTGCCCAGACATGGCCAAATCCAGGGCAGTACAGACTTGCCACTGCACCAGGGCAATGTTTCGCACCTGGCGCTCTATGTATTTTGCCCTCTCCCTCAGCTCGCTTGGCTCTGCTTGGGTCGGATCCATTCGGCGGGCCGCCGCCTGCAGGACCTTTGTGTAGAAAGGAGGGCGGCCCCCATTTTTCAAAGCCAACTCGGCCTGCAGCTTCGCCCTGCCTAAGGAACCACGCGCGCCTGCAGAAGCCCCGGTGGCCTGAGGATCGAGCTCCTCCGCCCTGCTGGGCGAGATGACTCACAAGGGTGGTCAGGGCAGCCGACTGCGTCATGAGAGCCTGAACCATGCTGCTTTCCTCCGTGGGAGCCAGGTGGTCCTGTGCTTCTTGCATGGCCGCTGGTGTTCCGATTCCCCCCTCTATCCTTTGGACCTCTGGGCCTCTCTTTGGGGGAGCCCCCGCCACCTGCTTCGACGATGCCGGCTGCCCCGGCGTGCCTTCGGCTGGCAGCCCCAGCTGGGCATGCAAAGGAGCTCGCACGCCCGTAGTCAACGAAACCCCTCCTGCCTCCAAGCGGCTGTAAGCTCGTCCAGCCGAGAGTTGAGGGCCGGGAGCACTGACAAAGCAGCATTTTTCGCTGGGCAGGGGTCTGCTTTGCCTTTGCCCTCGATTTTGCACCTTGCTTCGGCCCGGGCACGGGCCCCTCTTCGTCGAGGGAGTAAAACGCCACACGGTCCAAGTTTCGAAGCCAAGGGTCGACCTGAGGCAGCAGGCTCGGCACATAAGGAACCAATGAAGGGTCCTCTTGGTCGAAGGGCTCGACCCCCTCCGGAAGTGGCATCCTCGCAATTTTTAGGCTGGCGCATAGCTCCTCGCTGCAGTCTATCATAACCGACAATCTGGCACTGTGCTCCACAAGCTGCCCTTCCGCAATGATGGCAGCAGCGCAGTCGAAAACTTCTGAGGGCCCCAGCACTTCGGTAGGAGGACTCGATTGGGCTGCCTGAAGGAGGCTTTCGTCGAAGAAGTGGGAGGGCACTGCAATCAGGAGGCCTTTGCTGGGGTTCTGTCTCTTCAGGAGACACACGGCACACGCTTCCAGGACCAGGGGTCCACCTTCCTCCTCTGGCCAGCCGAGGATCAGGGTGGCCGGTGAGCTGAGGGCAAAATCTGGCACCTCTGAAAGATTCATCGCACCTGTGGGACTGCGAAGCCAGCGGCGTCGCAGTAGACACGCACCTCCAGCAAGGAAGGGAACCCGTGGGAGATGGTAGACCGAGCAAAGGGCCGCCCCACAATGTCGAAGTAGGCTCGCGAGGTCTCCACCAAAGCGGGCGAGTCCAACCCCGGGGCACGCAGCACAATGTAGTACCGCGAGGAGAGCTTGAGGAGGGGGGTGTGAGCAGGAGTAACCACCCGATCAGAAAGAGCAGCAGCAGCCCACTGGCCAGCAATCCAAGCACGCCGGAGCCTTTCAATCCCTGAGCTCTGCGCGCTTTGCAGCTGATGCGCAAGGGAGGACCACCTCGCAGGCAGCGGAGGGAAGCTGGCGAGGACGTCTCCTCTAGTTTCAGCCAGCAACGGCGGCTGGGACGAGGAAGAAACCGGCTCTTCAGTAGCCGGAGGGTCCACCAGCAAGTAGCCGGAAGAAGCCCGAGAAGGAGCAGCAGGCGAGGAAGGGGCAGTGTACCGAGCAATGTGCTCTTGAAGGTTGACACAATCCCGAGGGGGACCCCTGAGAGTGACCGAAATGTTCCCAATCTGAAATGTCAGTTCGGAATCACCCTTAATCATGCAGGTACCCTGCTAATCTGGCACTCGCGTTCCTGTGACGGGCCCTAGCCGCTAAAGAAGCCGAGGGAGGCCTTGGCTGGGGCTCAAAGAGGGTCGGTCGAAGAAAAATCCAGGTGGTAAAGGCAGCTCCAAGTAGGAGCCCGGTAGAGAGGCCGGCAGCAAAAGCAGGCAGCAGACTCCCCCCGCAGTAAAACGGACACGACAGACCCTGAAGCCTACCCAGAAGGTTGAGACCCACGTCCAGGGCCCCTTGCATCGAACAGCTGAAAATCTTGCGGTTCAAAATCAGCGTTCGCGACAATGGTAGGGCATGCGATTTGTGTTGGCAACCCACGTCGAATCAAAGACTCTTTCTGATGTGCGAAACTCGCAGCGCAAGGATCTTCATTGACCTACCTTAAACCCAAAGACCCCAATCCTGTTATTGAGGCACACAGTATAACTATAATAGGAGCCCCGATATGAGTTTAGTCACCAAATCCATGCCTGCTAGGAGAACGTTAGAAGGATGCTGGGAGAAATCTAAAAATTTCTACGAGGACGTCACTGTCCCAGTCACGAAACCCCACGCCTGCTACGAGGACGCTACGAGGACATTACGAGGACATGTACAAATGACTACGAGGTCGCCACTTTTTCAATACAAAATATACATGTTCTTGATTTTATATATTGAAAAAGTTGCGTCGTCCTCGTGGAAATTTCTACATCTCTCCCAGCATCCTTCTAGCGTCCTCCTAACAGGCGCTTTAAAAAAACGTTTTTGATGGGCACAGATTGAAGGTCTAGAAAGCGGCTGACTTTGTCGTTGAGTTGCTTCTTCTCCCCACAGTGCAACAGCTTTTTGCTGTTCCCATTCAACGCAGCACACATCGGAAAGAAGAGCATGAACGCAAATCACCAGTCACACGTCCTTGATTGCAAGAGGTCTCATTTCCGGGGTCGGAAAGTGGGTCTAGTTTGCGGACCTTTTCCACTTGGGGCTCCTATTTTTGGGCCTAAAATCGGAACCAGAAAACAAACCACGACATCGCCAAACCTGGGACCTGGAACAAGCTGCAAGATTGTGGCGCACGGACGCTCACTCGGGTTCACCAACCCAACCCGTTCACGTACAGTTGAGGGAATTTGTGCTTTCTAGCTCCGAAGAGGCTCATGAGCAGTCGGAGTGGAGTGTGCACCACCCCCTTTCCCCCAACAGCACTGGCATCTACTACAGCGCGCTTTGCACCCACGTTGCTTTACCGGAGTATGTGAATTTAATGGACCTGATTTAGGACCTGAAGGAGCGTACAGGGGCTTTTGGTTTGGTCCCTTCCCTGAATCAAAGGCCGCAACAGAACCTCGAGCGGTCACCAACTGAGCAACAAAATTGGACTGCAAGTAAGTTGCTTCAAAGCTTGTTCCAAGTCGCAGATGAACAGATGGAACAAATCAGGTTGTAGGGCATGCGATTTGTGTTGGCAACCCATGTCGAATCAAAGACTCTTTCTGATGCGCGAAACTCGCAGCGCAAGGGTCATTTCTTGCAATCAAGGACGTGTGACAGGTTTTGCATTCATGCTCTTCTGTGCCGTTGAACGGGAACAGCAAAAAGCTGTTGCACTGTGGGGGAAGAAGCAACTCAACGACAAAGACAGCCGCTTTCTTAACCTTCAATTTGTGCCTCTCAAAAAACGCTTTTTTATTTTTTGGCGTGGGCGGGCCTCGTCGACTACGGCTGTAGCACTCGGTCCCTACAAACAAAATAAACCAACAAACAAACAAAGACAGCGGTGAAACAGGGCGGTTCTTTAAAGAGAGGCAAAAGGCTAGCTGCGGCGCACAGGCTTTGCCGGTGTTGGCCGTTCAGCACGAGCTACGGGGCCTCAGCGACCGATCCACAACAGCAAAAGGCCATCGCCTAGAGCTGTCCAGGCCCACCGGTGGAGCCCAAAGTCGAAGCTCCGGCCGCCGTTCTAGTTCCGTCGAACAACGGTCGGCCCCGGAGTCCTGTTGTGTCACGATCGTGCACACAAAGTCCACAAGTCCACGGTGGAATTCCCGTCCAGCGGCAATCTCTAAGAAAAGACCCTACGACGTATGTCGATGGTCATAACAGACTCATGCCTGCCGGTATGCGGTCCCACCCCGTCATTGGGTACAATCCAGTGTCGAGGGTCATGGCCAAGAGTCCAGCTGGCGCTGCATGTCGTTGCCGCTGGTCGGGAAGTGGGATTCGCGCAACAGGTATAACAATTGGTAATTGCGCTGCGCATACAATTCTTGTAGGCGGTGAAAACCCATATCGGAGTGTATCTTGATCCGGCTCATGGAGATGCGGCATCAGCTCAGTGGAAATGAACGGGATTTGAATACCTGGGCCGATCCCACCGCGTGCAATGAAGGCCTCCGCTTCGTCTCTCCAGTGGTCCTGGCCCCAAGGGTCTCCTAGCCGAAACCATGCGCGACTTCCATCGGGCAGTGTCTTCTCGTTGGACTCTTGGGCCACCAAGTGGTGAATGAGAACCTTGGCCCTCGCATCCCACGCGTCGAAATGGGCGTGGCGCCACAGGCGCACCGGGAAATAAAAGTCCTTTTTCTGTGGGCCTCTCAGCCAATAAACGACCACCGCGCTAAGATCCCAACCAGAGGTGGCGCCACAGGGCAGCATGCAGAAGGCCAGCGGACTGGATTGGAAGCGTGGGCGGCGCTTGCAGACCCAAGGGGACATCGTCCAGCGGAAGCAGGAGTCTGAAAGTTCCCTTGCACACGCCCGGGTATGAAAACATTTGAGGGTCGAAATCACCACGCCTAGCTGGGAGAAGCCCACGATGGAAGCCTTCCATCAGCCGTGCGGCAATAGTGATTTGGGGCCGCCCCACAAGGGAGGCAGGCACTTCCGCCTTAACCCGTATTTCAAGGAAATGCAAGTCATTCTGCCAGACAGGAGAAATTCGCACGAGTTGTAGCAGAGGGGCAGCGTCTGGTTCATCTACCAAAGCCCGTGCAAGGAAGAACAGCAACTGCACCGGCAACAGCACACCACAATGGAGCAAGGGGGTGCCCTGATTCGGATCCATGCTCGAGCCTCCCTCCGTTGCTGGCCGGACGCCTGATCCCGTGCCGCGGCGCTTGCCCGTGGGTAAGGGGGGGTCTCTTGGGTGGCAGAGACATTTGGATAAGACTACCATCTCGGACTGGTGACTTATGACCGGCCTTAGCACTGGGGAGCGAAAACTTAAGACCATCGAGTTCTATAGGTTTAGTTGTGCTTGCTAGCGGTATGCCGGAGGCTTTAAGTCCAAACTCAAAGGCCCTGAAAGACGTAGTATTTTCCAGGAGTGCCGATTTGTCTCACATAAGTCGAGTGAGACAACAAACGAAACAACCAGGTTGATGGGTGGCACGTTTCGCCCCCCCATCCAAACTGTCGTTACAGCAGTAGCAAGACGAGAGAACCCGAAGTACAGGATGACCAATCTGCGAATGCAATGGCGGAATAAGTTCGAAGTACTGCTGTGGGACCAGCGCGAGCACTTGCACTTGCGATGCATGAGAACCTAGTGGTCGCAACGAGGAACCTCCTTTGGCAGAGGACATAAACGACCCGAATCAAAAGGATACGGATATAAGCCCAAGCTAAAGCATTACCATTGCGGAGGTTCTTGAAAGAGGTGACACGGTGTATTGCAGCAAAAAGCGTAAGATAAACAAGACAAGCGATAATTGCAAGTAGAAAACACTGTTCAGCTGCTGATAATACTGGGACTGTGAGACGTGCCTGCCCCGAAGGCCCAGTTTTCTTGTTACGAGGTCTTTGTCGAGTTCTTTGGCCAGTGCCTTGTGAAACAGCTTGTGCGGTCCTACAACGCGCCAGTCGTGAATCCGCATAAGGGCGGGAGGGTGAGGAATTCGAAAAAACCGCCAGCAAGCACAACTAATACTGTGAGCCAAAATGTTCGCACACATAAACTATAAAACAGATGTGAACAAGTACACAAATCGTTCTATAGGTTTAGTTGTGCTTGCTAGCGGTATGCCGGAGGCTTTAAGTCCAAACTCAAAGGCCCTGAAAGACGTAGTATTTTCCAGGAGTGCCGATTTGTCTCACATAAGTCGAGTGAGACAACAAACGAAACAACCAGGTTGATGGGTGGCACGTTTCGCCCAATAACAACTACCCAGCAACCTCGCTCTCGAAAAGCCCAAAACTATGTGAGGTTGTTCGGCACTCCTGGGGCTCGCACGGTCCATGCCAGCGAAGCATCGCTGGGCGAAATGGAAATGGCCGGCCGAGGCAGCCAAAGATCACTCAGGCGAAGCCTGATGCGGTCACAGTCGAGGCAGTCTGGGGGAATGTCGTGTTCACCCGGTCTTGACAGTGCATCTGCTTTGGTGTTTTTCTCCCCCGGTATGTGAGACACATCCAAAGTGGTACGATACACTGCAGCAAGCAGAGAGATGCGTTCAAGGAAATATGCAAGTGGGCGTGAAGTTGTAAATGATGCATTCACACCTGCCTCCGCACCACTGTTGTCTGAGACCGTCCGAAGCTTGATTCTGGAGCAAGGTATCAAGGTTGAAGATGCGATAATCAGCGCCCCTTGAGCGAGTGCTTCATAGCACGCAATGTCAAGCTGCATATCTTGCTGAACGGGAACCTGAAGCTCGCGGAACTCCTCATATGTGAATTCTTCCCTAAACCACCTTTGGCCTAATGCAGGATGTGACACGAACCCACCAATGCAAGCCCGTTGACCTTGGGCACTGGCGTCCGCTTGTGCTTCCACTGGAAACACTGCTGCCGGTCGCATGCTGACCATAGGGCTCATGTGAAGTAACCACAACTCATAAAGCCCCAGAATGCGCACTGACTCCGCACTCAGGCGGCGCTTGTTGCTGCATTGGCTGGATATGCGCATCCAGATACGTCTGTCTGTAATGCGAACACTGGCAAGATCTGAAAGGCTTTGCAGTTTTTGGTGCCGCACCGATAGCAGTGTAGAGTGAAGCGGAATGGCGGTACCTGGCGGGGCGGATTTGAATTTGAGATCCTCTGTAAGGTGGTTTCGAAGTTGGTGCCATACTTCTGGAGATATCGAGTAGTTCGTCGCTGCTGGACTGAACAGGTCGTGATAAAATGTGTGAAGGAGTGCTTTCATGGAAGGGAACAAGTGGCAAGCCCAAAGGGCCAGGCCCACGAAGCGTTCAAGATCCTTTTTGGAAAGTTTTGGTTTTCGCTGAAGATCCTGAACCATCCCCAACAACTTGAGACGTTTTTGCTCCTGCAACAAGACTACCCCCGCTGTATAATCAAAGTCCCAACCTATCCACTGGACCCGACTATGCAGTTGAAGTTTACGCCAAGATAATGGAAGGCCAATGACTTGAAAGAACAGGCAAATCATAGCCCCTGTCATTGGCATGATCGCTGCCAGTTGCGAGAACAGGTAATCGTCCACAAATAAGTGACCTGTGTGGCTGATGAAGATAAGCACATGCAAAATGCGAAGGATGCACGATCCAAGTCTGCCCCACCAGTGCTGGGCGAAGACTGCACCAAAAGGTGCCACGCGGTAGAAGTACAAAGCATCATCCCATGAGAACCCTAGCAAGCCATGCTCGGCTGGTGTGACGAAAACCCTTTTGTGGGCTGATTTTACGTCCAAAGATATGGCTGATTGCCGAGCGTTACATTCGCGAAGTGGATAGCTGTTAACAACATCTCTGGCAGACGGCATGTGCTGAGTCTCTGGGACATCACAATTTGCGTTCGTGCCGCAGACTGAATTGTCAAGTACCAATCGCTCTGCACGCCCTGGAGCGCGAACGACTGAAAGCTTTCCTATCGCAAGTGCTGGCCACTTGGCCTTGGCTTCGGCTAACGACCCTTGGAACTTGTAGCAAAAACCCTGATTGATTTCTTCATCCAGGAGCGCTTGTGTGACTGAGGGCTCGACCGATGCCGAGCGCCAGTTCTGCATGTGGATCGACAACGGGACATCTTCAACGTTAGACTTTTGGTTTGGCCAAAAGCAGTGAGAAGGCGGGATATCGTTGTTGTAGCCTGTAGGGACCCCGTTCTGCAAACTTGGGAACAAGCTGATGTCTGGATCACCGCATATGCTCGCAAGTTTCTCCAAGATGTGGAGAGCCAAGGGCTGGTGTTCTCGAATGTGCCACATTTGTTCATTATTTTGCAACCCCAAGCTCGCAAGAAAACCCTGCCTAACTTCGGAAACCTCAGACTGTGTAAATAATGGATCAGGGCTGGGCCATTCTGCTTTTGCAAGAAGACGCTTGTCCCCTTGCAGGCGAGCGACACAACTGAGCAGGTATGTGCGAAGCGGTTTAAGCTTGTCGGAACACAACGGGCTGCTCCAGTCACCACAAGAGTGACGCCCTGCCCCGTCATGGAGAACCCAGGGCTCTGCTTGAATACCCTTCACCGGAATCAGTGCTGAGGCTGAGGCTATGGTGTGATCGCCCGAATCACCCGAGAGTAGGGGTCTGATGTGCAATGCGAAGGTTTCCGCCAAGGGTTGCGGATATTTGGCTGTGGATCTGCTCCGGAAGACGCCTGAGACAGAGCGACCTTGCATCACTGGGTGAGCATCTCGCCCGTGCGAGCAAGTTTGGCCCATGAGACCGAGTGTCTTGAAGCTACTGGCAAAAAGCCATGTCTTCTGCCAGTTTGCCCCAAAAGCACATGCAGCACACAGAACTAGCACGACAGAACCTGCATGAAGCCAGCTTTGCATACACGGTTCTTCCCACGACATAGCTCCTAAAGGTTGCTCCACATGGGAGTGGCCCCCTGCAGCGTGCACAACTTTTGCGCACTGACATGCTCGAGAGAGCATCTCGTGACTTTCCTGAACGCGGGATTGGGCCTCTGCGGGGATGTCTGGAAGCCCTTCAAGAGATTGCGGTGTACGTATGGGGTATGGTTTATCACCCCGAAGTTTCAAACGGCTATATTCCGAACAGCAAGGAGAGGAGGCGCAATACCCCACTATACCCGAACCGCAGATAAACAGAAGTTGCTCAAAGAAGTCGTTGTTCAAGATATCCATAGTTGGGTCCAAAAGAATGTCAATGGACAGCACTGGTAAGCTAAGAGCAGCGACTGCTAGCGACAGAGGCTTTTCTAGACCCGAACAAAGATCCAAGAAAATCCTTGATCCCATCTGTTGTGGAATGGGAATGGCGGTGGCTCGAGGAACTTGCTTAGGGGGGTCCGGGACTACCTTCAAGCTATGATTAGTAAATCCGAAAGGCGAAGCTTTGCCCCAGTTGATTGGGGAACCTGCGATTGGAGACGGTCGATGCTCAATGCATGCTGGAGGCGTGACTGCTGTCGAATGCGCCTGCGTGGCAGAGGGTTCGGGCTGTGCGGGTTTCGGTGGGGCTAAACCCGAATGCATAACAGTGGGGAAACCCAGTTGTGGGAGCCCTGAATGGGAAACCGAAGGAAGGGTAAAACAGGTGAGAACCCATCTATCCCCCAGCCATGGCTCTGTGCAGTGCCATAGATTACAGGGGAATTTTTTGGGGGCATGGCGAGTGCAAGTGTACGACCCCAGGAGGGTTTTGCCAAGTGCAGGGATGAATTGTTCGACTGAACCCTCGGGGTCCTCTATCCAAAGACGCCCTCCTGAAAAATTTCCGACGCTCACCGAAAGATTGAGGGAATTTTTCAAGTTAGCCGAGTCCCTGTGTGGGGTTGTTAAGACGTTCCTGCTGACGCACAAAGAGTTCCACGTTTCACCTGGAAAACATTGCTGAAGAAATTGGTTAAGTTCTTTACAGAGTCCTGGCAAGGCTGCTGTGACGCTAGATAAAGTGTTCCTATGGCTAACCTGAACTCCGAAATTCCAATAACCTGAATCCGATCGAGCAGTTGAGGCTGCTGCACGGTCTGGGGCCGCACGCTCCGGCCATACTGCTGCGATCAGTGCTGCTGTAAGAGAATCGAAATCATGAATGCATGGTGCACCCGCTGATGCGACAAAAACGCCGTCCGGCTGCACGCCGGAGTTCGATGCCTCTGAGCCTGCGGACCTGAATCCCGACACCTCTCGAGTGCCTGGGGAAACTCCCATCTTGGGAGGTACAGACGATCCCGAACTCGGGATTTCAGACGCAAGAGTGAAACCCGAAGAGCCTTGCACCTGCGGGCCTGAGAAGAAAGCTGTGCTGCTTGCCTGAGGGCCTGACTGCTGCATTCGAAGTCTCTTTGGCGGCTGGGAATGCAAATTAAGTGACGCTGTCTCGTTCTGCGAAGACACTGACATGTGATCCGAAGAATATTGTGGTGATACGAGTGAGGGGAGATGGTCCGAAGAAATCACCCCTGGCATGCCTACGGGATTGGGGCTAAGTCAGTGGGGAGTACTCTCGTGCTGCAGCGCCGTATGCGCCTTGCTTCCACAAGCTTGCCCATTGGATTTCGGGAAGGCACAAGCGTGCACGAATGGGCACGCGTTTCCACGATTGCAACGGCTCAATTGCCAATTCACACACAATGGTTTGGACTCAGACCCCACCATGATCGACTTCACAAAGTTGATATTGGAGCCGCCTTTAGCCTCCTTGTGCTTGCCTTTGTCCTTCCCTTTGCCTTTGACAGACGCCTGCGATGCGTAGCCTTTGGCATAGGACTCCACGAGCATCTTACCCAAGCCCTTGACAGCTTTGCCCTTGCCTTCCCAGCCTTTGGGGACGGGAGGAGGACGCGCTCGAGCTTGAAGCAGGCTGGCCATCTCGCCCCGCACCTCGGTGAACTCGTAGAGGACATCATCCATCGTCCATCCTTTGTCGGTGACCAGGGTGATCATGCCCTGCCACAAGCGGCAATCCGCCTGTTGTGCTTCAAAAGACTGATGGTGGCCGAAGTCCTGATGAAGCATCGAATTTCTGAGTCAGAAGAGATATGAATTTTGTTGTATATCCTTTCAGCCTGGCGAGATGGGCGGTTCCCACCATTGCCAATGCCACGTCATGCACATTCATAAGCTTCTGAATAGCATTCACACCCATGGAATGATCTTGGATTTCCAGAGCTGGAGGTTCGTCCAATAACATCCCCGAGAGCCCGATAGCCTCAAGCCGAGGTTGCTTGTTGGGCCGGGACATCATTATCTCAGAAGCTCGCTCTTCCGTCATTCGATATTTCCAGGGGATCCATCGCCAATCCTTCTTGTTCTGCTGGTGCGATGCTAAGCTCAGCAATCTGGTTGAGGGCTGAGTGGAGTAGTTGATGATCTCCGACGGATAGTTTACCAGATACTTCCGTTTCATTTCAGAAATTGAAGATGCTGATATCTTTGGGGCAAAAGATTCCACCCATGATCCTTCCCGAGACTCTGGCACAGGAGGCGATGCAGAGGCTGTAGAACCCGAGGGTTCTGACTCCTGCAGTTTACTCCAAACCGATCGAATAGTGGCCTTCTGAAGAACTGTCAGAGCTTTCTCTGGAAAGATTTCGCCCAACACAGAATCTAAATCCGCCAATTTGCTGACAGCATGCTTGAAAGTGGATGACTTCCACCCCGTTGCCACTGCCAGATCGGCAAGCTCGTCAGAGAGGCCTTCGGACTTCAAGAGCTCAGCCAGTTCCATAGCAAAAGGCTATTGTGGACCCTAGCGACCCTGAAGCAAGTAGATTATAGAAGCTACCAAAAAGAACCGCCTGAAAGGTTGGGAATTCCTGAAAGATCCACAGAAACCCCAATCATTTGAGCCGCTGCTAAGACCAAAAGAAAAAAGGAACTTCTCTGGTGCCTGGCTGAACAAGTGAACTGACAGAGTGCATGCACATGACGCTGAGACTGCATGAATGACCCTTGAAATGTGAGCCTGACCACTCTTTTTGCTTTGATTGCTCACGAGTCCGAGATCCCACAACGACCGAGGATTATGCAGCATGCACGTCTTTTGCACAATGTGAGCTCGGGAGAATACTGCTCGCGCCAGTTAATATTGTCTGCATACAAGCGAACGCCACAAGCAGGTCGCAGGCCCTTACCACGATATGTGGTCGCAGAGGCTCCTGAGGAAGGAACCATAGCATGGTGCACGCCTGTGCACGATGCAAGCACCAATTCCTCAGGATCCCCTAGGTCGGGGAGCTTGGGTGCTTCGTCGCCGCTGCTGTCCAATGATTCTTCATCGGATGATTGCACATCCCACAAGGGTGCTGGGTCAACCGGCTTAGGTAACTCCGACGTTTTCTCGAACTCAGGAAGATGCCACCCTTCCTTCATAACGAACTGTGGAAAGTGCTCGAAAGAAGTGGTTTCTGCTGCCTTGCTGAACGACTCAATCTGCACTGGTGGCTCCTCCAACGGATGCTGAGAGCCTCTGTGGAGCGGGGTAAGGAACCTGGCTCCGCCGATTATGGCGAATCTCAGCTTCTGCTGACCTCGCAGCGCCGGAATAATGTCTTCACGCGAATAAAGCTGGGATGAGCTAAGCCTATGATGCCCCTGGCATTGCTTTTCGATTGGCTGAACCTCAGGACGTTGACCCATCCAGGAAAGGAGGGTGGTTTTCAGGGAGTGCACTGTGTAATTAAGTTGGACTTCGTGAGGGACGGGGGTCTTATGTTTTTTCCACGGGAGTGAAATTGCATACCTAAGGTGCCTAAGTGCAGCCGCGTATCCCATGGCTTGCAAAGGGTAAACAGGGACCCCTGTAGCTCCAATCGATAAAAGGAGACTCGAAGGCAAGGGATGGCCCGGGTGAAGGCTGCAATGCATGCACGCCACCTTGTCCAAAGTCCGAAGAAATCTATGCACCCATGTGAAAGATCCATGACTAAGCAATCCTTGGCAAAGGACCCCAAATGGTTGTCCTTGGGATGTTGTTTTTGTTTGATAGCACGAGCCCCTCAGTGTAGAGCCGTCATAGGACAGGGATCGCCAGTGAACTCTTTGTCCGTCCATAAACCTAATGGAACCCCAAATCAAGATTAAGAACCCCCCAAGGATGAGGACCTCGGCATCCGTAGCTTCTTGCATCAGCAAGCGTCGCTCAAACTGTGTGACGACATAAAGAGACAAGGGCACCGCCTCTTTACGTTCACGGGGAATCTTGGATTTCAGGAAACTGCCAATCAAGGGTGAGTACGCGACATCAAAGCATGCGACTTCGAAAATACGTTTAACCCACCGGATGGCCTTGATTGCGGTCGCTGAGTGTGTTCCCGACTCCGGGTCACTGCTGCGCGCTAAGCTTAAGACGACAAGAGCATCAGCAAGCTGGACCGATGTCAATGTTTCCAAAGCAAATCCCAAATCCAAAATGGTGTCAGCAAGGGATCTGAAGGCTGAGCTGTACCGTATGACGGTGGCTGCTACAAACATCTGAAGGATGCGACCCACGTGGTCCTGACTGCTTTCTTGCAAAGATGCACCCAAAGCGCTCAAGTTGCCAAGAATAGAAAATAATGCCATAAAAGCTGCACGTGCCACTTTGCTGCGAGAGGCATTTTCACTGATTTTTGGTGTTTTTGATCGTTCCGAAGGCATTACAGGGGGCTTAAGCTTAGAGGAACCCGGCAGGGCAGGGCCTAAACCCGAACAGGATGCATCCGAAATCGCCGAATCTCCGAAGCTTGTACGCCGCACTGATGGTGCAGGCAACGGGTCCCCGGCCGGGAACACCTCGAAGGAAACGCACGATGAAGGCTCAGGTGCCACGTCCAAACCTTTCGCGGGAATGGCAGGAGCGGGCCTACTGGGTCTAGGGTTTGGAACTTGAAATGGCAAGGATCTGGTCATTGGTTCGCTGGCACTGGCGGAGGCTTCATGTGACCTATCGTCTGGGTCAAGAGGCCGCTTCATGACTATCACAAACCTGCCACCTCCAAAAGTGCCACCCGGCGTGCCAGAGATGCGTAGTTACGGCGGCTCTCTTGAAGTGCACGCAAAAGCAGAATGTTAGCTCTACGCAATTGCCGGATGCTGCGCTGCAAGCCAATGATAAGAGCAATGTCGCGCTCCACAGCTTGCAAGCGATTCTCAAGCCTATTCAACCACGTTTGAACCTGCGAAAGATGATTAGAGTGCCCGGCTCGGCTGACTTCAAGTGCAAACACACGCTCTTCAAGATCAAAGATATCTGGTGTCTGAGTGGAAGCTTCCATGCACCCCCACTGAAAGGAGCAGGCACGAGGACTTCTGAGAGCCCGGAGCGATCAAGCCATTCACCCCACTTGTGGGGGTGCCCGCTCCCCCCCCCCGGCACGAGGAGTTCTACAGAGCGAAGCAAGCGTGATGTACTGTTTACTGTTCTGTTGCCATGTGACATGAAACAAAGAGAGTTCGCAACTGTTGCAAACCTATTGCGTGGACCGCACATGTCGGCTAAATGCAATTCGAAAAAACCGCCAGCAAGCACAACTAATACTGTGAGCCAAAATGTTCGCACACATAAACTATAAAACAGATGTGAACAAGTACACAAATCGCTCGTCCAAGAAAAACCACCACCAGATCTCCGGGCGAGCCAACTCGTACCACGAAAGGTCGAAGACACGCCCTTCAGGTAACCGCAATACAGGGTCGCAAAACTGCGCCAGCGCAATGGAAACTGCAAGCAGGGGAGTGAGGCACACGCGGAAAGCCTCACTTTCCGTACAGTGACGAAGCATTAGCGCACGATCTGCAAAATCGACAACCCTGGCTCCGAAATTCTGAGGGCTGACCTTAACTTCGCACGCCGGCAAGGAGAGAGGCAGCGAGTCGAGCGAGAGAAGGGAAAGGCAGTCCGTCCGGTTGGGGAGCAGTTGGTGCAGCGCAGCCGCGCTTGCAGGGCCGTCAATTGGCGACTGCTGCCTGCCCTTGGTCTGGTAGCTGCGGAGGATGTCGTGCTGCTCCGCGAAGTCATCCTCATCTTCAGGCGGAACGCAGTTGCTGGAAATGGCGTCGACGCCGGGTAGCAATCGGTTATAGGCGGGTATTCCACGGCGTCCAGCAGTGCAGCCACCTTTTCCTTCCACGTAGCAGTGGGGGCTTTAGGAATAGAGGCAGCACAACTTTGACTACGAAGTTCGGCGGTCAAGTCCTCCGGGTCGGGCTTAGCAAATCCGGCGGTATCGTAGAGGGCACGCGACAGGCCCGTTGTGGCAACCGGCGGGAGGAGGGCCTCAGGCTGGTTCGGGTTGCGCAGCAGCGCAGAAACCATTTGCTGGCCGCCCCAGCAGCGTCCGGTTGACGGTGTCCGAGGCAATAGCAGAAAGATAGACTGCGCCTGGCGCGTCTGAGCATGCTGGCTTCATGCGGCCCCATTTGAAGTCCCCCAAGTCTGTCACTGATGGCACTTTGCTGTGGCACCTGGGGCAGACATTCGGGTTTCAGACTCTTGAGCATGTGCAGTCGGCCATGCAGGCCGAGGTCTGCCCAGGACAGACTTGCGAGAGGGGTGACCTGGTGCTGCTTAAGACGGGGTCCGTTGCAGAGGTGTGGTTGTTTTGCCGGTTGCAGCATGGCGAGCTCCTGGCTCTGTTGAGTGTGCTTGAGCCACAAGGGAAGAATCTCTTTCGGGTCAAGCAGGACGGAGCCCAGTTCATGCGAGTGGCCGAGATCAGTCGAACCTGCCTCTTCAAACGCATGAGTGCAGACAGCATGCTGGTCGTGCCATAAAAAAGATTGTTGTGCATATATGCCTGCGAGCGAATCGCCCTGCATGGCGACACATGAATTGTCACAGTTTTCATGTTCTGATCCTGCCTGCGAGCGAATCGCCCTGCATTGCGACATTGGATTTTTCATCATCCTCATGGGCATCATCATGGTTTTAAGGTGCTGTTAGTAAAATGCTAACTTCGTTAACTGTGTTTGGCTAACTTCTGTAATTGTACCTTGCTAACTGCACTTAGGTCAATTGCTATGTTAGACTAGCCATCCCCACTAAACTGTACAATCGATTACTAACTTATGTATCTACTTATTAACCCACCGCCCTTAGAAGTGGTGTTGGGAAAGGAGGGCACTGTAAGCCCGCTTGGGCGGCTGCAAGCCACCCCCCTTGTGAGCACGGAGGCGGTGGAGACCGATGCGAGGCGGATTGGTAAACTCCAGCAACCCAATAATGGGGTGCTTGGTGCCGAGAACAGGGAAGAAGGGGCGCACTGTAATTGGTTGCCCGGTGGGACCACTGTTCACGAAATCCACGCCGCGCAGAAGCAGCTGCACAGGGTGGTCGGGCACTCCACAATGAGCGACCAACGCACAGGAATCGCAGAGCGGCGGCATGCAATTAACAGACCACCTCTCGTAGAACTCCGAAGCCGTGTCGCAGTCATCACGCGGCCTGCACTGTAGTCCAAGCTGTGCAAGCCCGTAGGACTGCTAAAGAGCCTCCCAACTGATGATGGTCTTGTGGAGTGTGGCGTGAAGTTCCAGAGCGGCGATGATCCCCCACCAATGTGAGGGAGACGCAATGATCAGCGGGCCTGTGGGCCTCGTGCTGCCGGCTGTTAGTCTCTGGTGTGCGTCCTCCCCAGTCATGGTGAACCGACCTGCCTTGTCCACCAAACAGATGTCCACAGCGCCCGTGGTGCCGGCGCACACTGTGGTAGCAAAAAGGTCAATGAACACGCCGCGCTTGGTGACTTTGGCCTCCCAGCTAGGATCTCAGGCATTGGACTTTCATGCCTCCCCCCCTTTGCAGGTTTTGGGATCCCCCCCCCTTTGGCTTTGCCACGGACAACCACTAAGCTTAAGGGGCTTGTGGACCGCATAGCATTTGGTGCATAGGAGGACAGCCCCCATGCAGTAGAAAGAGTGGGACGCATGCAGCCCAAAACTGCCGATATCAGGCATCGGCCGGTGAGCGCATGGCTGCGCCTCCAACCGCCGAAAAACCTCAGTTGGGTGGGTCTGTTGGATGAAGAGGGAGCAGACCTTACAAATGAGGGAGTGGTTGTTGGGGTTCGTGTGACTCCACTCGAAACGGTGCCCATGGTGGCCTTCCCCTGCCATGAGGGCTTCCAGGCGTTGTTTTTTGTTTAAACCCCCACCCTCACCAGGTCGATGCTGCCGCTGAGGGGGTTTGGCCTGTTTCGACTTGAGCCTGGCGTCCGGGCGGGGAAACCCCTTGCCCTTTGCCGGACTGGCACCGGCGGCCTCCCAAGGGGGCCTGTCAGTGCTCAGGAGTAGCACTTCGGCTTTGCGTTGGAGGTGTTGCGCCACCTCTCTCGCCAAATCATCCGCAGGGGACGGGTCCCACTGTGGCAAGTGGGCGATTGCGGCCAGCACGGCTTCGCCACACGCTGCGTCAGCCTGGGCGTTGATAGTCCGGCGCCAGCTCTGGTCAGGGCCGAATTCGGCCGCGTGATCAGCCACAGTGGTGTGGGACCTGGTCCACGTGACTTGCGCCCGAGACGCGTTATCCAGGGCCTGGGCCCAAACCCAAGGCTTTACCGCGCGTGACTGCTGTTTGGCCACCGCACTGCAGTCGGAAGTGCAATCTGCCCGCTCCTCCAGATGCGAAGCGAGGCGTGCAACCGCGAAGCATTCCCCTTCGCACACAGAACTCCCCGGAGGGAGGATGCCTGTGAGTTGGCCAACCTGGAGGGGGGCACCCTCGGTTGGTCCTGAGCCTCAGGCTACCGACCGGCCTTTCTCTGGCCCCCCGAGCACTTCGGCAAGGCAGGGTGAGCCTGCCTCTTCCACACCCCGTGGCCCGGGTAAAGGGGCCACAATCACCACCGCTGCTTCGGCAGCTGCACCCCCCAGCAGTCTCGACGGCTGGAAGTGGTCCTCTTGAGACCCTCGCCTCCTTGGCTGAGGTTTCGGGTCTCTGTACGTCCCAGCCGGACCCGGAAGAGCCGGGCCTTGATGGCCTCGCTTCTGTTGCCGAGCGGAGGGAGCCCAGTCCTACCTTCCCGAACCCTTCAGGTGTCTCGGGAGACGAAGCTACTCACTCCCCGAGCCCCTCCCCTCGCCGGCCGGCTCGAGGTCCGGCTCCAGCTGGGGCACGTGAGGAGCCGCCTCACGTTCAAGTTTTCAGCGAGAACTTTCTCCGCTGTTTTGCATGCGGGGTCGCTGCCTCCAATCAACAACTGATGGAGGCCCACGCCATGACGGCGAGGCACGTCCGCCTCACCACGGCCTACGTGGCTCTTCTCCTAAGGCACACCTCTGGCTCCTTCCTCGCCTTTTTGGCTGAGGTTCGACCCTGCAGCGGACGTGCAGGGGATGAGGGACCTGCCGGCTCCCATGGGGACCGCCAGCACAATCCAGGCTCGGCTGCTGGTACTAGCGGTGTCGTTGAGGACCCCTCCCCTCATGCATCTAGCACCCCGAAACAGTCCTCCCTTAAGGGAAGGAACAACCAGCCTGCCCCGAAGGCCGTAGACCAAGGCCCTCCTATTGCCTCTCAGGTGGCGCCCAAAACCAAGGCCAAACGTGCTCGGAGCCTCCCCGCGAGGCAGCCTCCGGGAGGCCTTCTGAAGTTTCCCCCCCGGCACTGACAGCGCCCGGAACGTCCATTCAGCCCAGCACGCCGGCCCCTCCGGCCAGCGGTAGTGGTCTCCACACCGAGGGAGGCCGAGGCGGAGACATTTCGGCATCAAGGCCGAAAAAAGGAAAAAACTGAGAAGAGTGAGCGGGCCTTTGCACCGACGTCTGCCAGCAGGACCCCTAGACCCTCAGGTTCCAAGTCCTCCGCCCAAGCCCCCCTTTTCTCAGTTCAACCCAAGGCCCCAGAGGCTCCAGTTTCTTTTGGTGGGATTGGGGAAGAGTTAGCCTGGGGCGCAGACTCCCGCACACTGGCAGTGGTAGCGGGTCCTGCGGAGGACGTGTCGCGGCTGGAAGCCGGGCCACTTTTTTCCTCCTCGACCCTAGAAGGGGAGGTTGAACCCGTTGAGACCGGTGCCCCGGATTCGGGGAAGGCCTTGCTTGTGGCCTCGTCTTGAGTGGGCACCTCCTCCATGGGTGCGGCACCCTGGTCGGAGGGTGCCTCCTCTAAGCCGGGACCCGGCGCAGCAGAGGGTGGGTCAGGCTCCACGACCTCTTCAGAGCTGCTGGGTGGGTCGTGGGCCGACCTGGCCCTTGCCGACGACTTGACCGCAGTCGTTTTTTTGAGCGATGCGGCGGGACCAGGGCAACATCTCCTCCTGGTCCTCTGGAGCGGGTGCCCCAGTCCAGGCCTACAGGAAGCACGTGGACGAGCGTGCCAAGAAAAACCCCGATGCGCGGCGGGTTTCGGTTTCCAGCTTTGTGCGGAACCGAAAGCGTCCCCCTCGCAGCCAGAGGGAGGCCGAGAGGGACGGGTCTAACCCTCCCAAGGCTCAGCCGGACGGCAAGCCGCCTAGAGTACGCACCCCTCCGCCCTCTAGTACTCTAGGCGGACTGGCGGCAACAGCAACGGGGCGGCGAAGGCTGAGCAAGCCTCAGCAAGCGCCTCGGAAAGCTCCGGGCATAGCCCTCAGACGGAGGCCTTCTCGGTCCAGTTCCACCAGTCCCACCGCCCTGCCAGTCCTGCCGGCTGGTGGTGGGGCCGTCAGATCCGCCGGTATGAGGCGCCACCTCACTCCCCTGGTCGGAAGACTCCGCCCGGGCCCTCCGGTCTCCTACGGCCCAGAGGAGGCCACTCAGAGGGAGCAGGGAGTGCACGAGTCTCGCAGCTCCTCCAAGCAGCCCTGCACCTGCCAGTGCACCGAGGGTTGAGAGGCCTCCTCCCCTCCCTCCCGAGGGCGGCGCTGCCCCGGAAGAGGAACAGGGGAGAGGTCCCAGGCAGCGCCCCGGCGTCGACACAGTTTATGCGCCTCGACATAGAGTGTCTTCAACCGTCAGAGGCGCGTTGGCCTGACGAGGCGATCCTGGACCTTCGGTTGCCCATGGGCGACCAACTTCGCGAGGGCGAAAGGACCCTCATGGCTACTGGGTCTTCGGCCCCGCGCCGGAGGTCCCCGCGACCAGTGAGCCAGCCCGACCGAGTGCGGGTCTGACGGAGGGACGGGGTGCTCCCCCCCTCAAGAGCTTTCCTCCGCGGATTCAGCTCTTTGAAGAGGTTGTGGTGGCACCTCCCTCGTATGGCCCCCACCGGGCTGTCCACAGCCCGGATGGGCTTTTTTGTCACGCTTGTAGGGTTGGGTGCCCTACAATCGAACATATGCAAGCCCATTTCATGACGCCCGGGCATCAGGAGAGGGTCAGGCGGTTTTTGGCCTCCTAGCCTGACCCTCTCCTGTGCAGAGACAGGATGCTCTGCAGGGTGAGGTGAACCTCCCTTTCGGGTGAGGGTCCTGTTTCACTGGGATGTGGCTCACCACTCCCAGGAAGTGGTTTTCCACTCCTGCCAGTAGCTCAGGTAGGTCAGGTAGCCTGCAGCTCTTGGTAGGAGTAGCCACTGCCGCCACTTTGGCGATGCCCGCAAATGCGGATGACTCCAAAATACTTGGAGTTAATTAATGCATGTCGGACAAGCCTACGGGCTGCTTCTGCGAAGCGTGTGCGAGAAAAGTTTGCTCTTGATTGTCATTACTGGCGTACCCGACACCGTAGCATTCCGCCTCAGTGGGACGAGCTTCAACGTCAGTGGCCTGTTCCTGCACTGTGGGAAAGAGGCTTGCTACCTGCTAATCTTACCCAGCAGTCGAGGCCTGACTTCACTCTCACTGATGTCAGAGAGGGTCTCTGGGCCACCAATGACTCTCTGGATGCTCAGCAATTTGTTTTTAGTACTGATGCAACGGGTGGCCCTGAAAGTGCAGATGATCGACTTCGCATTGTGGCGTTTGCCGTTATTGCCTTTAAAAAGCAAGGTGATCAGCTTACTCAGGTTGCGTCCATAACGGGGTATCTCCCTGTGGGTGCCTCGGTTGCTGAAGGTGAAACGCAGGCACTGCAGGTTTTGCAAAACAACGTCGTTGGTGAAGCTGACGTCACTTGTGACTGTCAAGCTGCAATCAAACGAGCTCGCTCTTTTGGCACCAACTTGCACTGCCATTGGGTTAGGTCTCATTTGAGTTTGGAGGCGTTCCAAGCTGAGTTTGGCGTGCACAACACCTGGCGACATGAAGCCAATAATGCTGCTGACCAGCTTTGTGATAAGACTGCCCTTAAAATCTTTGACAGGAGCTTCTTAAGCGAAATCCAGTCCCTTGACGCTTTGGTACAGCAAATTTCCACTTTCCTTGCAGAGAGAGTAGAGATCCTGATCACTTCCAAAAAAAGATCCACCCCCGCAGGTGTTCCAGGAAAAAAGGGTGTGTCGTAAGCAGAAGCCTGGCTCTGCTTCACAGCCGTTTGTGAAACCACGCCGGGCAGCAGAACAAGCCTTGTCAGCGTCAGCCACTCGCCCTGCACCCAGCCTTAACAAAAAGCAAAGGTTGCGCCAACTGCTAGAGGACCCCAGCCTGCAGCTGGGTCACGAATGGCAAACGACTGGCGCTAAGGCTGAGAACAATTTTGCTGTCCAATGCCAACGATGCCAATTGTACATTGAGCAGTGCAATGCGCCTGACATTTTCAACCGCAAAATTAATCACCCATGCAAGGACATTCCCGCGGCTTTGCCAGACAGTTGGGAAATCCACTCTTCGCACTCCATGGTGAACAAAGGTGCCTTTTTCGCCTGCTCTAAGTGTCTGGCAACAGCAAAGTTGGCAGCTAAGGCAGCAACTAAGTTGCTTTCGGCCCCCTGCAAGGGTTTAGCACGCAAGGCAGGTAAGAACCTCATAAAAACTAACGTGCATGAACAAGTCAGTGCTGCGCAACATGTACCTATCGCCTCGCTGTTTCAGCCCAAAGTTGAGGGCACACCAGTTGCGGAGGTGAGTGTGCAACAAGACCCAAATGTGGGTGACCGACCAGGAAAGGAGGCAAAAGCAAAGGCCACCAAACCTTTGTCTAAGGGTTCCAAGCCTAAGTCTAAGCCCAAACCTTCCCCACCTGGAGAGGACCCTAAGCAAACTAAGTTGTGTTTTGGAAAACTCTGAGCCTTGAAGCCCGGTGAGCGCCCTGTAGGCAGCTCCCTCCTAGCTTTGCCCGGTGAGCGCTGTGCTTGCAGCTCCCGGAAAAATGGAAAGTGAGTTTTCTTGAGCACGATTTAGTAATGCCACTGGCTGTCAAGACAAACCATGTGACCCAATAAGTCAGTGACCTGGACCTTATGACACTTCAAGCCCTGGCCCTCTTGGTGCCTGCCTGTCTGCACTGGTGTCGACAGAGGTCTGCTGCCTTAGCGTGTGAAGTACTCACACCAGTACTCACTGACCCTTATAATGCTCATGATCCTTAGTGGTGAGGACATTTGCGTGCTCTCACCACGAAGGAAGCTGCTGCCGCTGTGTACAGGCTGCCGGTAGTTTTGTGTACAGTTCTTCAAGTGCAACACACAAGAGTCTGAGTCGTGACTCCTTTGCTCACCAACTGTGCTGGTCAGACGGCTGCTGTAAGTTGTGGGCTGCTGCCCAACGGCTTTCGCCAGTTCCAGCAGGGACTCTTGCAAACGCAGCGCCACGGTGCTCCCACTTCTTCGGCTTGGAGCCGGCTTGCTATATAATGCTCATGATCCCGAGTGGTGAGGGCATTCGCGTGTTCTCACCACGAGGGGGCTGCTGTCGCTGTGTACAGTCTGCTGGTAGTCTCCTAGCTCAGTGTAGTTGCTGACGAGTGAACGTACTGTTGTACTTTGTTGCTTACTCCTACTTGGAAAGAGGCGAAGGGCTTGCGCTCTCAGGCTTGCTTGAAGCTCCCTGGGAAGTAACCTCTTTCGTCCTCTGTGCTAGGTCCAGTGGCCAAGCGTGCTGCTGTTAGATCTGCGCTCTGCTAACGTTTCAGGCCTCTGGCGGCGACACTCTATATCAAGTCGCATGAACTGTGCCGAAGCCGGGGCGCTGCCTCTCTCCCCTGTTCCTCTTCCGGGGGGCAGCGGCGCCCTCGAGAGGGAGGGGAGGAGGTCCCTCAACCCTCGATGCACTGGCAAGTGCACTGCTTCTTTTAAGAGCCCTGGGTGGCCCCCCCTGGGCCGTAGGAGACCGGAGGGCCCGCGGGCGGAGTCTCCCGACCAGGGGAGTGAGGTGGCGTCTCCTGGGGCGCAGACTCCCGCACACAGGCAGTGGTAGCGGGTCCTGCGGAGGACGTGTCGTGGCTGGAAACCGGGCCACCCTTTTCCTCCTCGACCCTGGAAGGGGAGGTTGAACCCGTTGAGACCGGTGCCCCGGATTCGGTGGCACCCTGGGATTCTCGTCTTTGGCGAAGCGAGTCGCAGCCTAGCCATTGGCCGGCAAGTTTGGGTGAAACGTAAGAAACTGTACTTACAGACGATTAGTAGCACTGTACAAGTTGACTCGCGTTCTCGCTCTTACTGACGAGTCTACCAAGGGCTTTCCACTTGGTACTAACCTCTATGCCACTCATCTTTGTACAGCTTTCAGGTGCCTGCAGTCCTTTGCCTGCTCCCCTTTCTGGTAGCACCAGACTGCGCGGTAGCCTGGTCTCACCAGAAGGAGTTTTAAACTGGTAACACCAGGGACCCTGTATGTCCTGGTAGCACCAAAGCATGCAGCCTTTGCCCCGTGCTGGTTACCTCTACATAACCGTCAGGCACCCGTTGCTTACCCCGTCTGAAATGCCACCAGCGGGGTGTCAAAACTACGTCCTTTTAACCAGTCCCACAGACCTCTCGTGGGAGGTACCTTTACATGTGGGTACTGGCCTCGCTTGCACTGTTCTTGCCTAACAGCAAGCGGAAAACGGCAAAACACTGAAGCCAGAGGAGACAACTACTTGGGGCAGAAAGGCCGACACACCCCCGGCTTACTCCCAACTCTTACCTCCTGGGTCTGGGTTCTTACGTTGTCCCTTCGTGCAGGAGTCGTCTTGGACTCTCTGCGGCCCAGTGAGGAGAGCGACAAGCCCGAAACTTAAGTGAGCCAGCCTTCCGCGGCAAGCTCCCTAACAACAACATTGCACATGCGCCAGAACATGCTGCAATTCTCCCAGGCTTGAGTACCCCAAGGCACTCTTTTGATCACAACGGCGAGAACAAACCTTGCGCCGGGACTTCCCATGAGGCCAAAAGACTTGACCCAAGAGAGAGTCTGAGGCCGGGCTAAGCCTTCAGACTCCTCACGGCAAATACCTGTGAAGGACTAGACACAGGTGGGTTTCCTCCCTTCTCTCTATCCTTGGTACTGGCAAACAACACCAAGGCGCCCAAACCAACTATACAAGAAGGGAAAACGAACCAACTAAAACACACCTGCCAACTCACAGCCCGGAAGGAGGGCAGGGGATGAGTGTAGCCAAACTCATCTGTCACCAGGTGAACACCTGGTAGTAGTCTTTGCTTGTTGTGGCAACTATGTCGTGAGCAGGCAGATAACTAGGGCGGGGCTTGGGCCTGCCCGGCCTCTAGTTTGAGCCTGTCCGCGCAACTGCCCAAGGCTAAGTGACAGTCAGGTGGTCCCGGCGTTCTCGCTCTTACTAACAGGGACCAGATACCTATGCCGGTGCCAGCGCTAGGCCCTCCGTTACCTAACCTCACAAAGCCTTCAGCAGGCGGAGACACAGTTTTTCCACTCTCGGCTCTGGAAAACATTCCTAAGCTTCCTAAACCCTCAAACCTCAGAGGCTGCAGTGAAGTGGGGCCGGCAATGCTTGCTACTGAACAGGCCATGCTGACACTGGTGCCCACCAGGTCTGTGAACAAAGCCTGCATGAAAACAAGAAGGTCTAGCAATAGGACTGGTCTACAGCCTCACAAAAGGCGGCACTTCAGGAGAGGACTTGGCCACCAGTCAACTCTCGACACCAAAGACTACTGCCACTCTAGCGCCGTGGCAAAGCAGTCTTGGTTCAAAACTGTTGCTCAGGGGAAAACAGCACTGCAAGGCTACAAAACTAGTGCGAAAATTCTTAGCCTTCTTTGGGACACCAAGCCGGCGCTTGGTAGCTACCAGCACCGCCCTTCACCAGGCTAAGCCTGGGGCGGTTACACCAAGGTGTCCTTGGTTGGCCTAAAGAGCAGCCTCCATGGCAGCAACTCTAAAACTGGCTAGAAGCGGGCCTGGAACCCCACACACGGTTAGGCCTCGAACCCAGTTTCGACAGCTACCGCTCCCTACCTGGCCACTTGAGCCGAGACCTTGAGCCACTTGAGCCAGAGAGCAAACTTTGCGGACAACCGCCGGAGGCGCGATGGATCGCCCTGGCAGTTAAGCCCTCCGCTTTAGCCAATGAGGTGCTCAGCCCTCCAGGTCTGGCCCGACGATGCGATCCTGGACCTACGGTTGCCCATGGGCGATCAACTTCGCGAGGGCGAAAGAACCCTCATGGCTACTGGGCCTTCGGCCCCGCAGCCGCCAGTGGGCCAGCCCTGGGCGAGCGTGCGGGGTCCGAAGGAGGGACGGGGTGCTCCCCCCCTCAAGAGCCTTCCCCCGCGGACCCGGCTCTTGACGAGGTTGCCACCACCCTCTTATGGACCCCACCGGGCTGCAACGTCCAAGGAGGTTTCGCGGTTTTTACCAAGGTACAGCCGTCGTCATACTGACGCAAGCCTTTTGCCACATCGCTTGCGGACTCGATGTCGAGCAGACTTACGTGGATGCTTCTGAGTCAGAGGAGAATGTGGGCCCAGCGTGAGCACCAGTTGTACGGGTATCATTCTTGGGAGCACTACGTTCCCGATACAGCCCTTGACCTTTGTCTCTATGTGAAAAACGCAGAGCAAGTCTCTTTTCACTCCACGCTTGAGCCAAACACCGAAGTGTTCAGCAAGGTCTCTTGCGGAGTCTCGCGCAAATTCCGTTTCAACTTTGCTAAACAAAGGAGGAATGACATGCAACTGTCCTAACACTTCTCAGGACTTCTGTACTCACTCAAACAGCAGTGCACAGCCACTCTGTCCCTTGGCCTGTTCCCACCGGCACGAGCGAAGCGAGGGTCGGCGGAAAACAGCAACAGTGCAGTCAGAGCAACACGCACTTCTTCAAGGATGCTCCAAAGCATCTCTAGTGCAGTAGACGCCATCATGTTCCTCAAAGCAACTGCAAACATGCCAAAACATGTGTTAGCCGTTAGCCATGAAACAGCTCAAGGCAAAAAGGATGAAACCCTTTCTCATGCGCAAAACAAGCATGTCGGTACTCAAGGGCACACCTAAAAGGAGCAAACTTTTCTCGCACACGCTTCGCAGAAGCAGCCCGTAGGCTTGTCCGACATGCATGAATTAACTCCAAGTGTTTTGGAGTCATCCGCATTCGCGGGCATCGCCAAAGTGGCGGCAGTGGCTACTCCTACCTAAAGCTGCAGGCTACCTGACCTACCTGAGCTACTGGCAGGAGTGGGAACCACTTCCTGGGAGTGGTGAGCCACGTCCCATTGAAACAAGACGCACTGTCCTACAGGGAGGAAGCCTCACCCGAAAGAGAGGTTCCCCTCACCCTGCAGAGCACCCTGTCTCTACACAGAAGAGGGTCAGGCTAAAGGAGGCCAAGAACCGCCTGACCGTCTCCTAATGCCCGGGCGTCATGAAATGGGCCTGCATATGTTCGATTGTAGGGCACCCAACCCTGCAAGCGTGACAAAAAAGCCCATCCGGGCTGTTGACAAAAATACCACCAACACTCTCTGTCCTGGGCTGGCACAGAGCGAATCCCAATGAATGTGTCAGAGAACGCCTTTCGGACGTCCAAGCACAGATTCTACAGGTTTGGACACTTTCGAACAGTGCAGATCATGTGCTTATCGGAAACACTTGACCATGTTCCAGAAATGAATGCAAAGACCGGACCGGTGCCACGGCTGCCCGTCGAGTTTTTGATCTTTCGTGGAATGAGTTGGCGCGTCCGAGATATGGTGGTGGTTGCTTTTGGACGAGCTGATGGACTCCGTTTCTCGCTTCCTAATGCCAACGCGGGTGTTAAGTTACCTGTCCGCGACGGTAGCCTCCTTCTCCATTGTGGTGGTGTTACTCCCTGTGCAGCTCATTTTTTTTTTTTTTGGCCAGGCCGACGAGCCTGAGGCAGCTCCTTGCAGCTTGTACGTGTTGCGCCAGTCGAGCACAATGGTCTGCAGTTTGTTGAGCTCCGAGTCAAGGCAGAAGTTCCGGTCTCTCTGGTTGCCCAACTCCAAATTGCGATTGCTGCCCGCATGATGGAGAGCTTTCATCGTGGAATGTTCCCTACTCTGGCCTCTGTAAGAGCACGTTTCGTCTCCTACTTGCCTCTCTGGGATTGCAGGCGCAGCCCGCTCTTCCCCTCCAGTCCGCTGGTGCCGTTGTTGTGTTTTGGCGACGCGGCCTCGGAAAATGGACTTCTACTTCCCTGTACGCCTCTATGTCCACTTCGATGCATGGGACTGTCGGGTCCAAGTTCTGATCCATCGCTTAGTGGGACAGGAACCCAATCAGGGTGCTTTGCCCGGTAACCAACCGCGGTATCGTCTCGGACACACGTGGGGGCAAGACGAGTGGCGCGCAGCGGCCCATGCTTTCATCGAACAGGGTGGACTTGGCCCTGGCATCCAGCTCCCATTCATTTCACCTGAGCTTATGCCACATCTTCATGAGCCAGACCTAGACACCATCCAGTACGGCTTCCACCGCCTTCAAAGACTTGTATGATGAGGGCCAGTTTCAATTGCGTACCTTCTGAGAGAATCCCACTTTCCACGAAGTGGCAACGACATGCAGCGCGTGCTCGATCAATGGCCTCCTGCCTGGAAGCGAGGCCCTTTCAGACCTTGGATTCATCGGCTGGCCACAGTGTCCAACCTTTCGACATACGTCGACGGGTCTTTCCATTGCCGCTGGCCTTGGGCTTCTGGACTTGTGGATTTTTTCCGTGCACGATCGAGAGACAACAGGACCTCGGGGCCGACCGTTGTTCGACGGAACTAGAACGGCGGCTGGAGCCTTGACTTGGACTCCACTGACGGTCTTGAGCAACTTTGGGCGACGGCCCACTGTTGTGGAACGATCGCTGAGGACCCGCAGCAGGTGCTGAACGGCAAACCCTGGCAAAGTCTCGGCGCCGCAGCTAGTTCCGCCCTCTCTAATTAGGTATCTCGTTTCACCGCTGTTTTCGTTTGTTTGATGGTTTGATTGTTTGTAGGGACCGAGTGCTACAGCCGTAGTCGACGAGGCCCGCATACGCCAAAAAAAAAGCGTTGTATGCAGTTGCATTCGACCACCGTTGTCTTGGATGGAGTGTTAGCTGGAGCATTGCGTTGGCCGCTTGTAAAAAGTTTTGTAACAATGGTTGCTTCGTTTGAGCAGCCAGCAATCGTTGTAGCAGTCTCAGTTCTTTGTGCAGAGATTCTGCGGCAAACGTTTGCAGGACATGAAAAGAGTTCCTTGATCTGCAGAACTATGTGGAAGGAGCAGCTTCTTATCAACAATCGGGATTTGTTGCACTGAGGTTGGCGAAGGAGTTTTGTTTGAAGTCTCGGTCTTGAGTGTATCTACTTTGAGCACAGCTGCCAATCAGACGGTGAAAGCGCCAACGATCCCTGAGATCGTGAGCACAAGCACAAGTCTTCGAAACAGATTCTGATGCACTCTCAAGGGAAGCAGACTTGGCATGGTGTTGCTTCGAAATTTGCCGGAGCGGTGTGGAAGCTACTGCTTGCTTCATGGTGATAGTGACTCGTTTGAGAATCTCAAAACAGGTTGCCTTGAAGCATAAAGTGCAACAGCGTTTGCTCAGAAGGACCTGGTGCAAGTTGAATCCCTTCCGAACGGATGAGAAAGGGAAAGGTGAGGAAGGAAGCCCCAAAAAAGGGTAAGAAAGGAAAGAAAGGTCGAAGCCAGAGTGCTCCTAGGAGTGGAGCCAAGGGAAACAAGGATGTGGAGTGTGGAAAAGAAGGGGCATTTGTTCCGAGATTGATTGTTGGCTCCTGAGAAGAATGATGGGAATGAGACGCCCAACGCGAAAGGTAAGGAGAAATCCGCGCCAAAGGGCAAGGCGAAGGCGAAAGGTGGAAAGGGTAAAGGCAAAGGAAAGGGCAAGACTGTGGCTGAAGTGGCTACAGGTGAGGGTGAGGGTGATGCGGCAACTCAACGAGATAGTTGAAGAGGCTCGGCGGGATTGGATTCCGCCGGCCCAGGATGAAGACGGATTTCAAGCTTCGTTTGGCCGAGTTGGAGTATAGGATTGAGAGTGATCTCAATGAGATGAAGGAAAAGAAAGCACCAGGGTCTTGTGAAGTTGCTGAGAGGATCTCAGGTGAACGGGGTACAGAGCCTGAACAACGATCAGATGGCAAATTGGTGGCTTATTGACTCTGGAGCCTCGATGACAGTGATTGCCAAGAAATTTCTGGATTCTTTTTCAGTGGTGTCAAGGATGCCATTGTGTCCAAGTGAAAGGTACTCAGCTGCGAATGATACGCCTGTGACGGTGTTTGAAAGGGTGAAAGTGAGAGTGAAGATGCCTCTGTACGAAGAAGGCACGTATCTGGGAATGGTTCCTGTGATGGTGAACGGGGTTGTAGCTGATGTGGGTCACAACATCTTGAGCACTGAGCACATGGTTGCTGTAGGTTGGGAGGTGAAGTTTTCGAAAGAAGAAATTTCGCTATGTCGGTTAAAAGGAAAGTTGGTTGGTTACGGACAGGCATGGGCTGGATGTCCATGGATTTATCTGGAAGGTACCGGAAAACCGACCAAGAAAGTGACCTTTGGAAGGACTCAGGTGAAGATGGATGTCGATCAAGAGGAGTCTTCCAGTCCCATGGAAGTTGGGAATGTGTCAGCTATGACGGTCAAGATGAAAGAGGAACTCGAAGTTCATCGAATGCGTGGACACATCCCTTTCATGTCAGGTTGTCCCCATTGTCAAAAGACAAGAGGTGTGACACAACATCGGAGAGGCAAAGATGTGGGTAATCGTCCTGTGGAGCTGCAAGCAGATTTTTGTTACATCAACATTTGTTAAGGACCAGCCCAATGCGCCCAACATGACCAGCATGTTCACCACGAACGACCTTAGTTTTTCGGGCCAAGCGCATGTCTAGAGACTTCGCTTTGTCGTCCGTGTCGGGTCTGTCCTCGGCTTCGATCGTCTCTGTCCTGAGTCATCTCCTTGCCTCGTCTGCCCCTCCTCTCTTGGACTCGTGCCCTATCTGTCCGGACCTTCCTGACTTGGATTGGGGTTCCTTCTTCTTTGGCCTGGGCTGCGGTGTGTTGCTCCTCCCGCTTTTGGAGGTCCTGTTGCTTGTGCTTGCTTCGGGCGCTCGCTCTGCGGCTGCAGGCCGAGCCCCTAGGGTTGGTTTAGGCCTGCCCCTAGGTGCCCGGATCCCGGCCTCCCTAGGGTTTAGGCCTCCCTGTATTTCCCTTGCTGGTCTGCGGGCGGTGTGGGCGTGCCGTCGCGCCGGGTGATAGGGTTTAGGGTTTGGGGTTAGGTCTAGGACCCTAGTCCCGTTGGGCTTCCCCTTTGGGTTTAGGCCTGGGACCTCCGCCTTTGCATGCAGGCGCGAGTCGAGCGCCTCGAGCTGCTGGTCGAGCAGCTGCAAGGTGAAATCAGGGCTCTGCGAGCCATCGTCGGTGTGGGTGCTGAAGACTACGAGCTGGTCGATCCGGCCACCTCGTCTCGTGCTGGTGGGGCGCCCTCCAGCCCTTCAGTGTACACTCCCGAGCGCCCGGCTCGTACTTCTTGGGCTCCCTTGCAGGCCTCCGGGCCCGCGGCAGTTCAGCTCTCCCTCGTTCCGAGAGAGACAACGCTTGCAGGGAGATCGGTTTGTGGATCACCCGTGCTTTGGCTGGCGACCATCGCGGTGCCAGCGGCCGAGATCGCATTGCTCAGGCCTCAAAGTACTGGATCGTGTTTCGGGGCTTCGAGGGTGAGAACTTTGACCCACCTCGTGCTTTCACGGCTTTTGCGAAAGCCAAGACTCTGTGCAAAAGGCAGGCCGACTGCGGCCAATCTGTGTTCATCGGGCTGCCTGCTCGTGCCGACGTGGAGGCTGTGTGCGCAGCCGCGGGTTTCCCGAACGTGACCTACGAGTGAGATGTCCGAAGAGGAGGCCCTATAGACGGCGCGCCTTTGGATCCGCGCGATTTGGCTGTGGCTCAGCCAGAGGGGCCGGACTCGAGCTATTTGGTGGGGGCCCTTCCTTTGGCACCTGGTGGCGAGGAGGGCACTGGATCATGCGAGGCGATCGTGATCTCCGAGGTCGATGGAAGGCTTGTAGTGGCCGTTCCTGCTGGCGCCTGGGCCCGCAAGTTGGCCGACCGACGGTTGCCGCGAACGGCTTTGTCCAAAGTTGTGTCGGTCGAGGTGGCCGCTGTTTCGCCGGAGGAGAGGGACTTGATGGTGGATGGTGCCACAGTCAAACTGTGGGTTGGCTTGCTGGACGCCGCGATGGTGAGCAGCCTTTCCTTCGAGGGCGGTGGCGCTGCAGACCTCCCCTTCGCTCAAGATGCGCATGGCGTGGGTTTGCTTCCTCACGCGGCTTCTTTGGTGGCCTCTGTGGAGAATCTGCCTGGGCTGGGGCACTTCGCTTCGGCCGACTCTGGCGGGCCTCCGGAAACCGCGGCGGCCAGTATCAACGTGCGGGTCGACCGGCTGGAAACTGCTATGTCCAAGGTCGCCTCCGGCATGAAAGCTTTGCTCTCCAAGCAGGGGCTTACAGAGGAGCCTCCAACCGACACGGTGGGCCGCAGCCAGCGCCCGCTCCTGCTTTACGTGCCGAGCCGACCGCCTTTGGGAATCTGGATCCTGGCGTCACCCGTCGTGCTGCCCTCGACGCCGGGGTTTCGAAGCAAGCCCTTGCAGAGATGAACAGGCTGGTCGGAGGCAGTGGTGGTCCCGGGGTCCGCGTGAAAACCTCCGCCGCGCAGAAGGCGAATCCGCTTTCAGAGTCCGAGGAGGAAGTGGTCGAAGCACCTGGCGCTGCTGTGGCGCAACCGGCCGACCCCGTGGGCCATGCAGGCGTGGATCGCTGGAGGCCGGGCCTTCTCTCAGGAGGAACGCGGCTGCTCGAAGGGCCCTCCGGTCCGCCTTGACCGAAAATCCTGCCATTCTCTCTGGCACGGTGGAGGCCCTTATGAAGGAGGATCTGCACAGCCTGTCGACTCCTGGATACGAGGCCGCTCCGAGCGCCAGAGCCTGGCTGGAACATCGCAGCCGGATCGGCCCGCACCAGACGCTCGCACCGCCTGGTGCGTAGCTGGCGCGCTGGACGCGGCGCGAAAGAAGTCCTACGAGGAGTGCGAAGCTCGCTTGAACGTGCTGATGGTTTGCATGGATCAGGTCGCGACCGACCGCGGCAACTGGACTTTGGCGAGCGAGCTGACTCTCGAGAGCCCCTGCCCTCTTCACGCCTTCAAGGCGCACGAATCCCGAGAGAGGGACGGCGAGCAGGTGTGGTCGAGGATCTTGGACGGCCGTTGGGCCGAAGTTGCGCTCCACCACTTGCGCGACCAGTCGGACTTCCTGGAAAAGCGAGCCCGGCTGGGCCGCCGCCAGCAGCAGCAGCCGGACGACGACGAGAAGGACCAGGGGCGAGCCGAGGCCAAAGCAAAGGCCAAAGGCGGAGCCCGCAAACACGAGGAGAAGTGACGGAGTTGTGTTCGGAGCGTCGCGTTCCTGGAGCTTCTGCTCCCAGTGTCAATGTGCCCGGCTTTTGGAATTCATTGCCGTCTTGGATTTTGAAAGGACGCGCCCCTTTTGCTGCATATCTTTGCACCACGCTTTCGGCCGAGGGAACCGCCCCGGCCCGTGCATCCTCGGCTTGGCCTTGCCCGGTCCCTTACCCTGAGGTTTTTGTGCGAGGAGCCCGCGGCGCCAAAGGTTGGAGGAAGGTTCAGGTTTGCCTGATCGTCCTGTTGCTTTCTTGGCTGCACCTCGGGTGTCCTTCTCGGTGTCCTGCCTCCTGTGTGCTCGGGACCAAGCTGTCTGCCCAACAATGGCGGGCGGTTCGTACTATAGAGGGCCTCGCCTTGGATAGTGATTTTTCTTGTGCTATCGATGCTGCGGAGATGGGCCGGGCTGCTTCCAAAGTGGAGGATCAGGACAGGATCCTCGCTGCCCTGGCCCGTGCCGCGGCCTCCTTTTCTTCTTCAGGTTACACGCAAGTCTCCAGCGCCACCTTTAAGGCTCCACGGGCTGCAGGAGCAAACCTTTCCTCTTCTGGCCGAGCCGCTTCCTTTGGGACTGTTGTGGGCTCGCTCAGGCGTGCCGACGTGATAGGTGCCAAAGCCATCGAGGCTGACCGCCTGACTTTTCCCGATCCGCCGGTCTTCGACCCGGGTCCCTTTCTTGACGAGGACACTTTGCGGCGGTTCGAGAGCCCCTCTCTTTTCGCTCGCTTTCCCGGGCCCTGTGACTCTGGTCCTCCTTCCGTGCGGGTGCTCGCTTCGCGTCGTGAGAAGTTGGCACTCTTCCGCAAGCTGGCTTTGTCTGGTCGCCTCTCCCCTTTGTGTGCTGAGGCTCGCCGGCTTCCTTTCGCGGCTGGGCTGTTCAGTGTGATCAAGGATCTGAACAGAGACAGGTTGATTTTGGACTGCAGGCCGGCTAATACCCTTGAGGTTGCGCCTTCCAAGTGGACGGACACTTTGGCTGGGCCCCAGTGTTTGTTGCAACTGGTTCTGCGCCCCTCTGAGTGTCTTCGGGTGTCCTCGGCCGACCTTCGGGACTACCCAATAGACCCGGTTAGACAGATTCCTTCGATTTAGATAGATGCTTGCGGCGCCACACAGATTAACCTTATTCGTGTTTGCCGACGACAACAAAAGTTGACGAAGCTTCGACAAATAGTTGTCTAAACTACGAAACTATTTCGTCAGATCGTGTGGTCCAAATCTATAGATTTCTACGATTTCGACTGTTCAGGTCGGCGCAGATGCGCAGGAAGTTTAGTGGAAATTTCAACTAAACTGCTTCGGGAGGCCCGGGCGAGACCCTAGCAGTTTGGAGGGCTGAGCGAAGCAGTTTGGTAGCAGTTTGCTGTGCTCTTTGACTGACGATGTATATGCAAAACTGCACTAAAGTAAAAGCTGCTCCTGTTGATCTTTCCGTGGAGATCTGCACAGGTAAAGGTAATTCTTCTGGTCTTTCTGGAGCTCAACAGACAGGCAAAGGTATAATTCTTCATGTCTTTCTGTGGAAGTATGCACAGAAGTAAAGGTAATTCTTCTGATCTTTCTGGAGCTCAGCAGACAGGCAAAGGTATAAGTCTTCAGATCTTTCCGTGCAGATATATGCACAGAGGTAAAGCTAAATCTTCTGTGATCTTGCCGGAGCTCATCAAACAGGCAAAGGTACAATTCTTCAGATCTTTCTGTGTGGAAAAAGTTAAACTCGATTTAAAAATGTGTGCCTGTATGTATCACACATATGTATATATGGTATAGGTAGGTATGATTCTTTTAGAGAAGCTCTTGGTATAAATTGTCTCTCTCTGTCCTTTTGCTTTGTCAAGCTCGCAAAATTGACACTGTTCCCTTTGGGTCTCTCGAGGTTGTTCTTTCTTACTCTTTCTGTCTGGTGTTTCTCGCACCCTCAAGGTTGTATTCTCTCTTTGGTGTGCCTTTCTCACTCAAGGTTGTGCTCTCTCTTCGGCGCCTTTCGCCGTCTCCTTCTTGAAGTAGATGTAGACCACAACTGTACCTGACAGGTCTTGTCTGTGAGTGCGAAAGCTTCCGAGAGAATATCATGTCTCCTGTGGGCTGTGGTATAGAATGACGAAGAATCCAAAATATGATCACAGAATACCCACACGACAACGAAACCCATCCCATCCATATATAGGGTTATTGTGGGTGTTTATAAAGGGCTCATAGATGGTCTCCGGTATGTTTGAAGGGCTTATTAGATGTTGCAAAAAACGGCTGGTGTGAAATTCGGACATCCCAGAGGTCCTTCTTTTTCAGGGTGTGGCTGCCTTGGAGTGCTCGGAAAACTTCAAGTGAAGTGCAACACGATAGCGGCCCGCGATCTTGAAGCATGCACCAGTGGGTCCAAGTCTCCTCACACTGGCCTTGCCCAGAGCCTGAACTCTTCTCTGCTGGTCCTCGCCAGCAAAGGCCCAAACCAACCTCGGCGACAAACAATGAGAAAGCATGGAGCTGTGTTGTAGAAAATGTGCCTTCTCAGTTATGCTCATGATGATGGCGGGGTCGGAAGCAGCAAGCTCTTGGGAGATGTTATACTGCAGCAGCAGCATCCCGTCCAGGGCCTCTTTGAAAACACCAGCATCACTACCAAAAGAAATGTCGCCACGGTGAGCAAGCAGAATCTCCTCGATACGGGCATTCAGTCGCAGCATGATGCTTATCTGGTCGTGCAGGACCACCCCTGCAGTCTTGTGCATGTCCCATACTGCTGCAAATGGACCTGCCAAGTATTTTATTTCGGCAGCCTTGCCTCGTAATTTTGGAGATCCTCGCAATCGTACGAACATCCGCAGGGATGTCAAGTATCTAAAACGAATCGGTGTTTGCTGCCGTTCGTACTCCGTCTTCAAGTCTCGCCACAAAGCTCGTAGGTTCTCAAGAGGTGTGGCCCCGAGCATAACATAATGTGTCAAAAGGACCATCAGGGCGGCATACATGTACTGGTCTACCCCCAAATACTTACAGTGCATCCAGTCATATGCAAGATTGAGTCCACTGACATGTGGTAAGGAAAACAGCGGACATGATGTCCGCTGCGAAGATTCGAACCATCCTTCGGCTGTGAAGCAGGATTGCCTCCATTCGGCACCAGGGGAGAAATCCATCCAAGAGCGGGGTCCAAATTTCTGGGCTGCACAAAGTGTGCAGGGGCCGTTCACGGCCCGGCTGTTGGGAAGACCCAATACAGTAAAATAATAATCAAGGTCACCGACGAAACTGAAGAGCATTGCAGAGTAGCCGCCTGCTAGGTCAGTACCAGCTTTCATTGCTGACGTTGTTCCGGCTTTGAACCTTTTGCGAATGAAGAAGCAAAACAACATTATCCCTCCATGTATTCGAAAATATACGTGGGTATATGTGTAAACCCTATATATATACATACATACATATATATGTATATATATGAGCACTCAAACCCTACACCCTACATACACGAATCCCCAAACCCTAAACTCTCAACTTTGCATCCCCTGGCTGAAAAACAAAAAAGGCTCGAGAAAAGGGCTTCATATACCTTGTATAATATACAAAAGCTTCGATCTTATGGCGAGCATTCGTAAATAGCCAGGAAGCCGGTTGCCTTGGAAGTCATGAGTGGGCCACTTGCCTCGGAAAAGTGCCCGGAAACTCCAATGTAGCAGCTGGAAAAATCGATGAGCGGTCGCATTGGCATCCGAACCCAAGACTCGCAATTTGTCGAACAAGGCGAATATAAAAAACAGTGTCTCCTCGGTCTTTCCTTCTCCAAGGAGGCTGAACCAACTAAAGTTGGTGATTGTTTGCTGCCAACTTTTCCCTATTCCAGTCAGGGGAACCCCATCACCATGTAAGCCCAGTGGTACACAAGTGTTGCGGAATCCGGGCTTGCTGTTCAAAAGCTCCGGGGTCACAGCTGGATGACGGCCCTGCTCCATTGTATTCCAGAATTCTTGAAGTCGCCCTTCAGATCCCAAAATCGAATGATGCCATGTCGCCTTGTAGGAGCTCCAAACTGAGGCGAATAATTCATGCGGCAGAAGGCAGGCCTGCACGATCTCCCCAACAGGATCTTTCATCGGTAAGGGAAACAGGAAAGGTGAGGGCACTTTCACCTCGGCAGGCACACAGTTCTTCATTATGTCGGCATAGCACTTGTTCGGATATTTCCCATTGCAGCCGCAAGCAGCCATTGTCGAAATTTCGTTAACAGCTGCTGGGCCAGCTCTCATATCCAGCATGGCCAAATTGCTGATGTGCTGTGCCTGCTGTGGGCTCATCAGCCCCCACACAACTTCAGTCAGCAGGCAAGTCACCAGGAGGCTCGAAGAAGACATGTCCCCAGCTGCAGAGTTTTCCTCTGCCATCGCTTTTGCGATCCTCTGCCGCTGTCCTCCCGATCTTGTTCTCTTCATTGCTGACACACGATCGCACAGCTTGTTCTTGTAGAGACCCTTTGCATGGGTATGGAGGATGTGTACAGAGACTACAGACTGTACAGTATATAACATAAAGGCACGAGCATGCTTGGGAATAGGCTTTTCGGGCGGTGGGAGTGTTTTCTGGCGGTGGGCATTGTGGGCTTAACAATACAAGGCTGTTGACCTTGAGTCTGCGGACACCGAAAAAAAGCCTTACAGTCCGAAAGCACCCTTAACCCAAAACACCCAGCACTTGCCAACCTGACAATGTATAATATAAACCCCAACTGGCACAACACCCTGATTTATCCCCGAACCTTAGCTCCAGGAGTCTAAAACCTAAAACCCAAAGCATCACAACAAACAGTCACACCCCTAAAGCCCTTTAGTATAACCCCTTGGTGAGACTCCACATAATTTCTATATAAGTTTTGTGCCATTTCGGATGTCAAGGGTTGGGTACTGCTTCAGGTGTAGGCGCTTTTCGGGGCCTGGAGTTTTTAAGCTTTTTGTAGGGCTCAGAAATGATGGAATGATTCGAGGGTTCTATAAAGGGTTGTACATAGGCAAGGTTGTGCGGATTCTTGGAACAAGTTTTCAGCGGTTTTACAAGCTTTTGTGGATTCGGTGGCTCATACAGGCCTGGGTATTGCTGGCACGGTTCAGAAGAAATACACATATGGAATTATAGATTCTAGCATATACTATAGCATTCTAGCAGTTATGTATTTTAGGGTTATAATGCTTTTCAGGTTGTCCGTGTTTGGGAAGGTCCAATAGGATTGTATGCAACAGTGATTGTAGCACCCCAAAACCCATTCCAATACCCCAAGCCCCTTATCAACTTACAGCCCCAGCACCCCAACCCGTTCCAATACCCCAAAGCCCTAACACCCCAAGCCATTCCAATACCTCGAACCCCTGAAACTAAAAGCCCCAAGACCCCAAGCCATTCCAGTACCCAAGCCGTTTAACCTGAACTGATCCCCGTAACGGAAGCTGCTTAAACCTATAAGCCCCAACACCCCGGCCCATTCCAATATCCCAAGCGGCTTCAACCGAGCTTAAACCAATGCCCGCAACACCCCAAACCAATCCAATACCCCAAGCCCTCTAGGCAACCGTGAGAGTCCATGATAACCCTGAGTGTATCCCACCTGGAGAGCACGACCGGAGAGGGCGACCACGAACACCTCGGAGTTGGACTATCTACTCTAGGTGCTATATACTTTAGAGTTATATCACAGCTTGCCCTATACATGGAAAACCACACACTCCAATCGCCAGCACTTGCATCATCGCACAAATCGACTGTGTCCTGTTCTTGCTTCCAGCGACCAAAAACGATGACCGGTAAAACTGGGCCCCCAGCACACGATGATAAGATCAAGATGTGACCTCGTTTTGATCGCATGCAGTGTGAGAATGAGGTTCAAGGCTCATGTTTTGCTTCGGCCTGCCAGCATGGAGAGCACGACCGGAGAGGGCAACCACGAACACCTCGGAGTTGGACTATCTACTCTAGGTGCTATATACTTTAGAGTTGTATCACAGCTTGACCTACATGGAAAACATGCCACACACTCCAATCGCCAGCACTTGCATCATCGCACAAACCGACTGTGTCCTGTTCTTGCTTCCAGCGACCAAACGATGACCGGTAAAACTGGGCCCCCAGCACACGATGATCTGATGCAAGATGTGGCCTCGTTTTGACCGCATGCAGTGTGAGAATAAGGTTCAAGGCTCATGTCAATCACACGAACACTTCACTTGCTTCGGTCTGCCAGCACACACTCACTTTCTTTTTCTGAGCAAAAGCCTACAGGTGTGTGTGCGAGTGCACAACGGATCGGCAACGGATCGGCACAAGCCGTGGGCCTCCGTCACATTCAACAGCTGTTTGGATCTAAGCAGAAAAGCGCCGGAAACTGCTGTGTGTAAGACTTGAAGCTTGTAAGGCCCTGTGGAGGTCCACACAGACATCAAAATCGATCCCATTGCCCCACATGTGGGAAGAGCATCAGTTGCTCTTGCTCCGGAGGAGACCTTTGGTCACCTCCAACTTCTCGTTGAAATCGCGAGTGGCCTCGGCCACGGTCTTCAGGAAAGCATCCAGCCCTGCTTTCGAGATGGATTCTCCATCCGGCAAGACTTGGAAGTCCACGATCTGAGCCAGCTGGCTGGGTCGAAAATGTCATACACATAGCACAGCCCTTCTTGATGTCCAGAATCGACTTGTTCTCCGTCAGCTTGGGTGACTTCAGCAGCTGCATGCCCTCCTGCATGTTTCGTGGGGCTGGTTTAATTCCCTCTTGGAAAACTCTCATGGGGTAGAGTGGTCGCTCTCTCTGGGTTTGGGGATTGCACCGCCTTCTGCAACTTGCTCTGGGACTCCTGGGCCTTGGTGATGAGGGCAACAGCCGGATCGGTCAAGCCACCTTCCTCGTTGACCATCGCCGTGTTCTCCAATTTCTTCTTCGTCTTGCTAGCCATCATCGTCCATCCCACTGCAGCGAACACCGCCTGAAGCTCTCGCTGCTCCTTATTCACGAAGTGCTCGGTATGGGATGAGGGGGGGTTTGGTGGGGCTTATAAGTTCAAGGGGCTTATATAGGTTCTCGGGATGGGTCGGGGCATTCCCTAAAATTCAGCACCCTAGTTTTTTTTATGTTCGCTCTAATGGTTTAGTGTTTCCGTCTACTGTTTTTAGTACCCTACTTTTAGTACCCTAGTTTTTTTTTATGTTTGCTCTAATGGTTTAGTGTTTCCGTCTACTGTTTTTAGTACCCTACTTTTTTTATGTTGGTTCTAATGAGCTTTTGGTGTGCTTGGGATTTGGCTTATACACATTCTCATTCAGTACCCTAGTTTTTTTATGTTCGTTCTAATGGTTTAGTGTTTCCGTCTACTGTTTTTAGTACCCTACTTTTTTATGTTGGTTCTAATGAGCTTTTGGTGTGCTTGGAATTTGGCTTATACACATTCTCATTCAGTACCCTAGTTTTTTTATGTTCGTTCTAATGGTTTAGTGTTTCCGTCTACTGTTTTTAGTACCCTACTTTTTTTATGTTGGTTCTAATGAGCTTTTGGTGTGCTTGGGATTTGGCTTACACATTCTCATAGCAGAAGCAGTAGCAGCAGCAGCAGTAGTAGTAGTAGTAGTGGTGTATAGTAGTAGTATAGTAGTAGTGCACCCGACCTGCACATCAACCCCGCATTCCGTCTGCATCTTGTGTTTCGTGGTCTTGCCCTCCACCTTGGCAACCGTGTACTCCTTGAAGCTGTAAAACTTCCGGCCGTCTTCTTCGCATTCTTCAAGATCGCCACTGGCGAGTGCGGCCTCGAAGCTCTTAGCATCGTTCTGGAAGTAGAGGCCCTGAATGATAGACCGAGGTAGTGCCTTTTCCTTTTTCTTCGCATACGTCTGGGTGAAGATTTCCTGGGATTCTTGAAAAAGGCTGTCCCCCGTGGCAAGGGAAATGATACCGTCCTCGTCCCTCTGGAAAAGGCGGTTAATCGCCATGGTCTTGAACTGGCGGGATGATGTGGCTTTCTTGGACTCGTTTTCCACCAAACTGATAATGTGCTGGGGCAATGCTCCAGCTTCTTTCAACTTGGTATACTTGAGGGCCTTGCCCTTGTCACGGGCCTCACACTCGTCCGTGGAGACCCCTTGCTTCATTTCCTCGATGCTGCGGTTGATCAAGCCCTTGTCGCCCTTGTCGCCACGGTCACCCTTGGATGCCATAGCAGGCTTTTTTGCAACCTTCAAGGTCTTCTTCGTCGGCTTCGGCTGCATCTTCAACGGCGAAGCAACGGTTCCCTTCGGCTTACCCATGCTGCCTCTGTGCACACAACTGGACAACAACAAGCTATAGCTCGATCGCAGCAGCCCACACAGTGAGCCAAAAAGCACTAGCAGTTCCACACGTCCACACACTTGTGTAGTAGCTTAGGATAAGAAAAAACCATTAAACTCACTCAGTTTCCAAAGGGTAGCAAAGCAGCAGCCTAGCAGTTTAGTAGAAATTTCAATCAAACTTCCACGGTCTTACCTAGCAGTTTGATAGAAATTTCCACTAAACTTCCACAGCAAAACCCTAGCAGTTTGGTAGTAGTTTGGTAGCAGTTTAGCCAACAATGTAACAAACACTCGAGACATTAGCTTCGGAGTGGCTTTGAAACTGCTACTGAAACTTCCACCCCCCCCTAGCAGTTTGGTGGAAACTTCCACTAAACTTCTATACCCCCCTAGCAGTTGTCTGGAAATTTCTAGCAAACTTCCAGGCTCAAACTCTGACTTTTTGGGTGTGGGCTTTCATGGTTTCAGGTTTCTCAGCCCTGAGGGTTGAGGGTCTATGGTGATTTTTAGGTCTGGGCTTCGATGGTTTCACGTGTTTCGGGCCTTAGAATGTAAAGTTTGTTTATGGCTTTGGGGTTAGAAGCTTTAGGGTTTGGAGCTTCGGGTTCTAAGGTCTGGGGCCCGCATGGAAGTGCAAACACGGGCAAAGGCTGCTGAATCTTGTCACACAGACCTACTTCGCTCCAGGTTTTTTTCCTCCACGGTGCACACTCAGTGGTCCTCCCACCAACCGCACATATAAAAACCGTCACAATCGTTGGTCACCCTGCCCTACTAGTCCTCATCTGTCTTCTTCTCGCTGGTCCTGGGCTTCTTGTTCTTTGGCTCGCGAATCACCTCCTGGCTGTCGCTAAACACCTCCTTTGTGTTGCTGCCGTGAAGAACATCTACTGGGGCGGTGACAACAACGACCTCCCTGGCCTCCTTAGGATCGGCTTTCTCGGGCTCGATAAAAACTTGGGAGTCCTCACCGGTATCCATGGCAGCACGGAAGAGCCCACAAACTCCAAAGCCCAAAAGCTGTGCGGTTCCGTATCCCACACAAAGTGTCGCATGCAATGCTTCTGGAATCTCTGCACTTATGCACACACAAGCCCACTCCACTCCTACGGCACATGTTTCGGAGGCTGGGTATCCCGCAAGGATCGCAATGCCAGCCGAAGTTTGTGTAGACCTGGGCCATCGGAGGAGTTCGCAAGGCTATTCACGGGTCCGGGATGATGTGCTGTAAATCGCTCACACACAAAAGGAATTGCACATGTAACATATTTTGCAGACTGTGTGTGCCGGCACGACCAAACGGAACTGGGTGTCCAGCAGGGATCGCACTGGCTGTCGAAGTTCATGGGTGGGCCTGGGCCATCGGGCTATTCATGGATTTGGGGGATGGCACTCTGTGACTCGCTCACACCAAACATGCAGAGGGCAGAACATGCATTTTTTCCCCGAACCCACGGCTTCTATCACACGTGTAGATCTCAGCGGCCCCTGGATCGTGATCGCGACTTGAACTTGCTGAGGCAGCTCTTGGCATAAAATTTTTTGCATCGCCAAAACTCCAAAGTATCCTTGGCCTTTTTCAACTCCGCCTCCCAGTACTCCCTGTTCTCGCCGTCCACCACCTGTATGCGGGCAGGGGGTATTTGTGATTTGTGCAGAAGATACCACCACCTATATGTACACACAACATACTACAACCATACACACTACACATACCTACCTACCAACCTACATACATACATGCATACATACATACATACATGGTAAACGTGTATATATACATATATAGATATATACATGAAAAACTATATAATCCTATACAACCTAAACTCTTAAACTCTAAACCGGGCCGGAAAAGAGGGGCGAGGCCTTTTCTTTAAAGCCTGAAACCCTTTAGAAGCTAAGCCCTAAAACCCCAAGCCGCAGGAACCCATTGGATCCCAGAAGCCCCATAAACCTTTTTTTGTATGCCCTGGGACCTGCTCGTAGCTGCTGTCATCCGAGCCATCTCCGTTGGAGGGCTGGGAATCCTCACCACCAGCACCGGAAGCCTCGCCATCCTGAAACAAAACCACTCAAACCCAAAAACTCTATACTACATGTACCACAACCTTATCACACAAAGTAGTGCAGAAGTCAAACCTAGGGCCCTGGGGTTTTTAAGGGCTTTGGAGTTTAGGGTCTCGGCCTCGGCAACTCTGGAGCCCAAAGTCTCCTCCTGGTGGTTCTCTTCAGCGAGCATGTCGTTGGTGTTCTGATGGCCCGGGTCCTGTGACAACAGCCCGTGCTCTAAATGTAGATATATCACACTGTGTAATTACAGTCAGGAGAAAAACCCAGTTCAGGTACCAGCAAGGGTGTCGGGTCTCGGCCTCGGCAAATGTGGAGCCCAAAGTCTGGTTCTCTTCAGGATGCTCGCTGTCGTTGGTGTTCTGATGGCCCGGGTCCTGTGACAACAGCCCGTGCTCTAAATGTAGATATATCACACTGTGTAATTACAGTCAGGATTAAGTAAGGTATTTAGAGTTTGGGTTTAGGAGTTTAGGGAGAAAAACCCAGTTCAGGTACCAGCAAGGGTGTTGGGTCTCGGCCTCGGCAACTGTGGAGCCCAAAGTCTGGTTCTCTTCAGGATGCTCGATGTCGTTGGTGTTCTCATGGCCCGGGTCCTGCGACAACAGCCCGTGCTCTAAATGTAGATATATCACACTGTGTAATTACGGGCAGGATTAAGTAAGTAAGGTATTTGGAGTTTGGGTTTAGGTATTACATGCCAGTTCAGGTAACAGCAAGGGTGTTGGGTGTTAGGTTTAGGTCCCTGTGGAGAAAAAGTCTCCTCCTGGTGGTTCTCTTCAGGATGCTCGATTTCGTTGGTGTTCTCATGGCCCGGGTCCTGCGACAACAGCCCGTGCTCTAAATGTAGATATATCACACTGTGCATTTCAAGGCTCTCGGGGCTACGTTTAGGGTAGTGTTTTGAAGGGTTGCCGGGGTCATGTAAGTTGGGTAGTGCTCCAAGTTAGGGCCCTTTATGTAGTGTCCGAGAGAGCTTAAGGTTTAGGGCAGGGCTTTGGGGGTTCAAAGTTTAGGTTTAGGTTCAGGGTTCAGGGTTTTGGTTTGGGGTTAAGTATAAGGTATTTGGAGTTTGGGTTTAGGGATTTTATCCCAGTTCAAGTAACAGCAAGGGTGTTGGGTTTAGGTGCAATTATACATTGATCATATATTAATATGTATTAATATATATATATATATACTAATATATATATATATATGAATATATATCAATACATATATATATATGTATATGAATATATATGAATATCTATGAATATATATGAATATATATATATATATCAATATATATTAATATGTATATATATATATATATATATATATAGAGATAGATAGATAGATGGACGTGCCACACAGCAACTGTTTCAAGCTATTCGATGCCGCACTGGAACACACCACAACTTCCACCTATCGAGCCTGCAAAAGTCGAAGTTTGGGTTGGTCCAAGCAGCCCACATGCTAGAAGCAACAAGGCTTTATAGGGTTTAGGGGTCTAGGGCTCAGGCTTTAGAAATATGTATATACATATACATAGAAAGAATGTGATATAGATAGATAGGTAGATAGATCGACGACTTGTCGCCTCGTGGTTCATCTTCTCGTCGCTCGCCAGCTCGGGCTCGTTCTACTACTTTAGTTGTGCTGGCTAGGCGTTATCCCGGAGGGATTAAACGACAGAAGGACTGCCTTTTCCGTGGAGTGCCGGATGCCCACAAAGTCCGGGCAGCAAGTCAAGCAGGTACTACGAGGTTGATGGGTGGTCCAACCGCACCATCAACAGGAAAGAGCGTAAAGCGATGCATATGCGTAGCTAAGCAGAAACGAATCGAAAGCTATAAGAACAGCGAAACAGAAAGACGCAACGGTTACAGTTGCGTTTGCATCATATGTGGCGGTAGTACATGCAAGAGAAGCTGCAGCGTTTTAGCCATAGGCCATGTCGGTTGGCTTCCAAAGGCCAAGAAACCAGCCCGATGTGTAGCAGCAAACGAAAGGGCTCAGGTTTGAAAGTGTATATTACGCCCTAAGGTTTAAGTGTACGAGCTGGTGTGAAACGATGGTGAAGCACAGCACTCTAGATACGGCTGCCCCGAAGCCGGTACTCTTGATTTTCTTTTTACGGGGATCTTGAATTGTTCTTGTAGCCAATGCCGGTGAGACCGCGTAGCGTGAAACGGGCGGGTGGGTGAGGATTTCGAAAAGATGCCTAGCCAGCACAACTGAGCCAAATGTTCGCACGAAAATAAAGTAGTAAAACAGATGTGAACAAGTACACTAACCGTTCTACTACTTTAGTTGTGCTGGCTAGGCGTTATCCCGGAGGGATTAAACGACAGAAGGACTGCCTTTTCCGTGGAGTGCCGGATGCCCACAAAGTCCGGGCAGCAAGTCAAGCAGGTACTACGAGGTTGATGGGTGGTCCAACCGCACCAATCTAGAACTACCCAGCAACCTCGCCAAGCCAACACCCCGAATTTATGTGAGGTTGGTGGGCACTCCACGCGAACGAATTTGCCACGGAAGCTGAACCGAAGAAGGTGACACACTGATCATTGGCCGCGGTAGCCAAAGATCCTGAAGCGTTGCTGAAATGCGCTCATGCTGCAAACAATCGTGAGGCAAGGGATGCTCTTGTGGTCTAGATAGTGCATCAGCTTTGTCATTAGCCTCGCCCGGTATGTGCGAAACATCAGGCGTGATTCTATGCACTGCCGCAAGAAGGGAAATCCGTTCCAAGAAGAAACACAGTGGCTGACTTGTGGTCAAGGAGTCGTTAACACCTGCCTCAGCACCCGTGTTGTCTGAAAGAGCTCTGAGAGTAATTGGGATGCAACTGCATGGAAGCAAGGCAGATGCCGCAAGTATCAGCGCTGCCTGTGCAAGAGCTTCATAACACGAAATCTCCCTTGCCATATCAGCTTGAACCCCAATGCCCAAAGCTAAGAAATCAGCGTGAGCAAAGGTTTGTTGAAACCAGCGGTGACCTAATGAAGGATGGCGAACGTAGCCCCCTATGCAGCAATGAGAGCCCTTGGCGCTGGCATCCGCACGTGCATCAAAGAGCGGAGTGGCTGGCTGTCGCATCGAGCGGAATGGTGACATGTGCAACAGCCAATGCTCAAGGAGACCAAGAATGCGCAGCGAGTTCAAGCTCAATTTTCGCTTCTTACTGTGCTGACTAGAAACCCGAATCCAAAGCCTACGATCAGATACCCGAACTTTTTCAAGATCTTGAAGAGAATGCAGGTCTTGGTGACGCGCCGAAAGCATTTTGGAACCGATGGGAATCCCCGTACCTGGCGGCGTCACAGTGAAATGCAAATCCTGCGACAAGTATCTTGCGATTTCGTGCCACCGTTCTGGTGGAATACTGTAGTTCGTAGCAGCTGGACTGTAAAGATCGTGATAGAAAGTGTGCAGCATGCTCTTCATGACCGGGAAAAGGCTTGTGGCCCAAAGTGCCAAGCCAATGAAGCGTTCCAAATCTTTTTTGGTCAAGCGGGGGTTTTGACGCAAATCCTGCACCATGCCCAGCAATTTCAAGCGCTTTGATTCTTTAAGCAACACGATACCAGCAGAGTACTGAAAATCCCAGCCTATCCAAGTGACCCGAACAGCGATCTGAAGTTTGTGCCAGGAAAGAGGCACCCCCATAATCTGCATGAACATGCAAATCATGGCACCCGTTGCTGGAAGAATGGACATCTCCTGAGAAAAGAGATAATCATCTACAAACAGGTGGCCCGTGTGGGCTATGTAGATGAGAATGTGAAGGATACGAAGGATGCATGAGCCGAGTCGCCCCCACCAATGCTGGGCAAACGTGGCCCCAAATGGGCATGTGCGATAGAAGTAGAGGGCATTGGACCCGTCTGGTTCTTCACATGTGAACCCAAGCAAGCCTTGTTCCGCATCTTTGACCACGCAGCGCTTATGGGCACTCTTAATATCTATCGAGAGCGCACCTTGAATCTGCGAGCACTCACGCAAAGGATAGGAATGCAACACATCGCGAGCTGAAGGCATATGCTGCTTCTCTGGCACCGAACAGTTCGCATTGGTGCCACACACTGAGTTGTCGAGACAAAGCCTTTCTGATCTACCTGGGGCCCTAACCACTGCAAGTTTCCCAAGCGCAACCCCCAGGGGCCAACGTTGCTGGGCATCGGCCAACGATCCCTGGAACCTGAAACAAAAACCCTGATCAAGTTCCTCCTGAAGCAGCCTGCGGGTAACGGCAGGTTCCACCGTAGCAGAGCGCCAATTCTGCAAATGAATCGAGAGTGGTATGTCATCTAAAGATTCACGAATGTTGGGCCAAAAACTATGCGATGGCGGAATGTCCGACTGGAAACCCGTTGGTACGCCTGCTTTCAAGGATGGGAAGAGTGTTGTATCCGCATCTAAGCATACTCGAGCGACAGCTTCCAAAGCATTTAAAGCCAAGGGTTGGTGTGCCCTCTGTAGCCAAGCGTTGGCTGGAGCTGGAATGCCTAATGCCGAGAAAAAACCTTCCCTAACCCGAGCAACTTCTGAAGCGGAAAAAAGCGGTTCTTTGCTGGGCTCATAGCGACGTTGAAGCAGGCGGGATGGACCGCTCATAGATGCGGTTGCCTTAAGCAGGAAAGAGCGCAAGTTTCGCAACAGATCTGGCGCGCAGGGTGCACTCCAGTCAGCGTGCGAATGACGACCTGCCCCATCATGAACTGCGTGGGGTAATTGATCCATAGGCTTACATGGCACCAATGTGAGGGCATCACGCAATGTCAATGCAGGGCCGGACTTGGCCAGAAGCACTTGAATCTGAGCTGCAAAAGTGGTTGCAAGTGCCTCAGGATACTGAGCTGTTTGCCTGCTTTTAAACAAGCCCGAATTGTCGAGGCCGCGCATGACTGGATGTGCATCTCTTCCATGCTCGCAAACACAACCCATATTGCGCAGTGGCGCAAAGCTGGAAGCAAACAACCATGATTTTTTCCAGGGGAGGCCATAGCCACATGCAGCCACCCAGATCATGGAAGCTGAGCACTCATGAAGCCAAGACTGTAGGCAACTCTCTTCCCAGGACATTGCTCCTGGAGGCTGTTCGATATGACCGTGCCCACCAGCTGAATAGACTATGGACACACATTTGCAGCAGCGAGACAGGATTTCGTGGCTTTCCTGAAGTTTAGCCAGGTCCGAAGGACCCAACCCGGGAACTCCATCCAAGTGTTCCGGCGTGCGGATCGGGAAGGGTGGCCCACCTGAAAGCTTCAAGCGCGAGTAATGCGAGCAGCTAGGAGCTGCCGCGCAGTAACCCACTGCGCCTGAACCGCAAATGAACAGAAGCTGCTCAAAGAAATCATCTTGGAGTAAGTCAAAAGCTGGGTCCAAAAGAATATCAATGGAAAGCGTAGCCAGGCCACACGCCTCCACTGCACATGAGAGCGGTTTGGTCACACCCGAGCAAATGTCCAGGAAAAAGCGCTGAGGGATGTTCGCTAGAGCATCCAGTGCATGCGAGGGGCTACGTGGGGCCGGGGCGGGAACCGGGGGCCTTAGGGAATGGTGCCTAAACCCAAAAGCCGAAGGTTGACCCCAATTGACTGTATTTCCTGAAGCGGCTGATAACGGCTCGGCTCGCTGCGTCATCACAGGGCGCACTGAAGATGCCTGGGACACAGATTGAGAAATAGGGAATTCAAGCGGACCCAGCAGGGCATTGTCACAGTTTGCCATGGTGAAGGCAGTCAAGACCCATCTTTCACCACAAAAGGGTTCTGTCATATGCCAAGAATGCGCTGGGAATTTGATGGGGTTTTCTTTCGTGCAAAGGAGTTTGCCCTTAAGCTGGGAATTAAGCGTTGGTATGAAGCGCAGATGATCGCCTGATGCATCCTCAAGCCAAAGCGAACCCCCCGTGAAGGAACCCAAGCTAACCGAAAGATTGAAAGACCCCAACACATTAGCTGTATCCCGATGAGCCGAGGTGACCACATTCTTAGCCACGCACAGCGAGTTCCAGGATTCAGTTGGGAACTGTAAGCGCAAGAATTTGTTCAGAGCTTTGCATACAGCCGGCAGAGCTCGAGACACCCGAGTGAGTGCCGTGCGATCGCTGACCTGGCAACCAAAGTTCCAGTAGCCTGATGAAACAGAGTTTGCCGACACTACTGAGCGAGACTGCGCGCTCGGTGGTGGCCAACAAGCTGACTGAAGTAACGCGAGGCATGAAGCGTAATCATGAACATGCACTTCAGAAGCAGAGGCTACCGAAGTGGCCGGAACCTGTAGAGCACCATTAGGCATATTGTGAAGCGAAGCTGGAGCCTGACGCACGCCCGCAAGATGCGGATCATTGGGAGCCGGATGCTCCGAAGCAGTGCCCAACAAGGGTACCACGCCAGGGAAAGATTCCCTGCCAGAAGCCCCTCCGAACACCGGAGACGAAGCCGAGACGCATGATGATGGAAGCGAAGCTGAGTGCTGTGATGCCAAAATGGCTGGTGGAAACTGGCCCCTACACGGGGAAGCAGAAGCATTCTGAGAAATCGCAAGAGACACTGTATGATGTGGCGGGCCCTGGCCTGAAGGCTGAAAAGTACTAGATGTAGACGAATTCGACTCTGCAAATTGTGGTAAAGAACTCTGCGATTGAACTGGAGCGGCTGGTCCTAAGGAACCCGCCGGCTCTGAAGCCGGTGAAACTAGCCCGAGTGCAGATTGTCAGTGCGCAGTCGATGCGTGATTCATAGCATTATGGGACTTGCTCATGCAGGCGGAGCCATCCCCCTTCGGATACGCACAGTTGTGCAAGAATGCACAGCTCGCACCCCTGCTGCATTTCCCTGATTGCCACTGCATGCACAATTGTTTGGTCTCGCCATTGACCTGAACATGCTTCACCCAGGAGCCGCACCCCCTTTGCCCGAGGGTTTGCCTTTGGAGCCTTTTTCCTTGCCGGGGCTTTTGCCTTTGCCCTCAAAGCTGTGGCCCTTCCAAGCTTCCGACATGAAGCGACCAAGCCCTTTGCCTTTGATGCCTTTCTCATTGAAGCGCAAGGGCGGGGGGGGCCTAGCCCGAGCCTGAAGCAAGTTTGACATGTCACCCCTAATTTCAGTATACTCGAAGATTGCATCGTTCAAGCTCCAATCCTTTTCAAGAACTAGGGCATAAATCCCCTGCCACAATTTGCAATCAGCCTGCTGGGCCTCTAGAATTGTGGGAGCTCGCAAGCCTGATGAAGCTTCGTGGCGCTGAGACAAAAGATGTATGAACTTGCTACTATAAGCTTTCAAGCGAGCCAGGTGACAAGAGCCTACCATAGCCAATGCAACATCGTGGATCGCTAGGATCCTTTGCACTGCACTGACACCCATGAAATTATCGCCCACCTCCAACGTGGGAGGCTCATCAAGAAGCAAACTGGAAATGCCGAGCGCTTCCAAACGCGGCTGTTTGGCTGGCCTACTCAATTGAAGCTCAGCCGCTTTCTCTTCTGACATGCGATGTTTCCAGGGGATCCACTTGTAGTCTTTCTTACTTTCTTGATGAGCAGCTAGGGATACCAGACGAAGCGAAGGCATTGAGCATGGAGACAATATCTCGCTCGTGTATGCGGCAAGAAAGGCTTTCTTGTACTCCGTAAGCTTCAAGGCAGTGATCTTTGGCGCAAAGGTTTCTACCCAAGAACTGGTATCTGAAGCTGATGCGGGAACTGCAGGCGGGGCCGAAGATGCGCTGCTCGACAACCCAGCCCACGCTGCCCGAACTTGCGCAATCTGAAGACGGGAAAGCTCTGAAGATCCAAATATTTCTGGAAGCACTTTCTCAAGATCAGCTGGGGAATCCGCCGCATGGCGGAAGGTGGACAAAGTCCACCCCGCATCGGTTGCCACCTTGATGAGAGCTTCCGAGAGGCCTTCAGCTTTAAGAATATCACTCAGGGACATGGCGCGAGTCTACCCCCTAGTCAAGAGAGCCTAGAACCGAGGGAACCCGAGCCGAGACTACAGGGACGCGCGAGGCCTAGGCCCAGAGCCTGAAACAAGTACGCATATTCAGCATTGTATGGCCGGGTCGGCTAGTAGCTCAGCAACCGACCGCAGCCCAGGATAATGGTAACGCATAGATGCAGCCCAAAATGCTTTCTGAAGCAAAGAAGAGCAAGCGACAATGCGCATATTCATCAGCGTGACCCAAAGTGCGAAAGCCCACGGCTGAGGCCCGGACCAGAGCCAGAGACGGAGCACAACCAGAGAAGCCCCACGCAACTGAAAACCCTGAGTAGCAAAGCTGTTGCACCCAGCCCCCAAGGAATCTTTTCAACCGCTCACCTGCGAGGCATTCGATTTTACTGATACAACGGAACTCTGAGACGGTGCCAATAGTAGTCTGATGTTTGCAACAGCTGCCGCCATGACCAGCTGGAGAGATATTGAAGCACACGCGCTGATTCTCGTATTGATTGCACCAGATAAAACCAGTCTGCAAAATGGAACCGAACAAAGCGAGATGCGTAGGGAAGCCGCACCAGCCTTAGGAGTTGGGCCCGTCGAGCCGCGGTGGATTCCTGCAGTTCCATGCTATTGCAGAGCTAACCTGAGCGTCACAAAAGCAACCCGTGTTTGAGCCAATAACTTACCCGTGACCATGCTGCAACAACCTGGGAATGCAAGCTGACGCATAAGAGCATGCAACCGAGAGAAGCTGCTTAGATTTTTTAGCAACTGCGCAAAATGCGACTCACTGTTTAAGCTGGCCATACGCTATGCAGCAAGCCCTACGCTTGCAAAGCTGAAGCTTGGGATTGAAATCCGATGAGATGCGAATGCTATCTGCCGGAAGCGGAACCCCACATGCTGGCCTGACAAATGCGCCCTCATAAGGGATGCCCTTGGATGCAGAAGCACGAACCAGGACATGCTGAATATTTGTCAATGCCCCGAAGAGGAATTCGTCCGCGGGACCAAGCGAAGGCCCTTCATCCCCAGAGCTGTCGCCCGACTCCTCATCGGAAGACTGGATATCACGCAGCACAAAAGACGGCTCCTGTTTCTGCTTTTCCGGCGGAAAGCTCTCATTCGAAGGAAGATCCACAAAAGGAAGTCTGTTGCCAGAGCGAAGCGAGAAATGCCGAAAGTAATGCCAGTTGCAAGGCCCAACCTCCTTTGAAAAGTTTTCCAAATGGACCTCCGGTTCATCCATGGGGGACTGAGCTCCCCGGTGTAAGGGAGTCATAAAGCGAGCACCTGAGCGAACTGCATGCTGTATTTTCATCTGCGCCCTCAAGGAGGGGACGATGTCGTCCCTACTGTAGAGTTGGCTCGAAGAGAGCCGATGGTGGCCTTGGCAAGATTTCTCAATCTGCGATACCTCCGGTCGCTGACCTGACCACGATAGCAATGTGGTTTTGAGAGAGTGTATTGTATAATTCAGGGCCGGTGAAGAAACTGCAGAGGGCCGACTACTCTTCCAGGGCAGAGTTATCACGTGGCGCAAATGCCGAAGCGCAGCAGCGTAGCTCATCGGTTGCAATGGTAGAAGAATATTGCCTGCGCTGTCCAACGAAAGCAAGAGGCTCGAGGGCAAAGGGATCCCCGCGTGAAGAGCAAGATGCTGATGTACTGCATTGTCTAGTGCCTGCAAAAATCGATGACACCAAGAATGAGATCCGTGACTCCATGGCAAAGCAACCCGAATGGTTGTCCAAAACAAGTGGTTTTTGTCTGGAAGCAACTCCCTCGCAGCGATTGGCCATCATACGCCAAGGAAGTAAAATGGACCCTCTGAGCGTCCATAAACCTCAGCGATGCCCAGATGAGCACGAGGAAGGAACCAAGAAGCAGGATTTCAGGGTCCGAGGCCTCTCGAGAGAGAATTCTTCTTTCCATCTGAGTCACCACATATAGTGATAGCGGTACCGCTTCCTTCCTTTCGCGAGGAAGCTTACTCTTCAGAAAACTGGTAATAATTTGGGAATGGCTCACTGAAAGACATGCCACCTCCAGCATTTTGTAGACCCAGCGAACCGCTTTGATCGCTGTAGAAGAATGAGAACCAGATTCAGGATCAGAGCTACGGGCCAGACTCATCACGACCAATGCATCAGCCATTTGAAATGACGTGAGTGAGTCCAGCGAAATCTGCATATCACTCAAAGTAGCCAGAAATTGCTTGAACGCAGAGCAGTAGCGTATCACTGTCGATGCCACGCACAAAGATAGTAACCGAGGCAAGTGATCCTGCTTGCTCCCTGTGAGGCCCTGGCCTATTTCACTAAGAGACCCCAAAGACAAGATAACGGCAAGGAATGCCTGCTTTGCAATTGGAGAAAATGAAGCATTTACGCTGATGCCCGCTTGAGCGCGTTGCCTTTCAGAAGGGGCCTGGCCTAGCTTAAAACCCGAAGACCTAAAAGCGGCAGCAGCTTTCTGAAGATCATCAAGTTCCAAAGAGGCAGGCGGACCTAAACCCAAAGAACCCCCTAAAGAGGAGGCGGGCCCAGAGTTCGAGGCCTGAGCCGGTAGAGCATCAGGCTCCCGGCTTGAAGGAGGCTCAGGAAGATCCAGGCCTTTGGCGGGCAGAGGCGGGGCTGAGGATCTACATTTAGGGTTTGGTACAGGCAGAGCGACACTTGAGGCTGGCAATGTTGGAAACTTAAGCTTGGGATTGCAATCGGGATCCGCAGGACGCTTCATACTCACAAGCCGGCCGTCTCAAGAGCAGCAACCCTAGCACGCAAGGAGTTAATCTCGTCCCTAGCTTCCTCAAGCGCCCTAAGAAGCAGCAAGTTGCAGCGATTGAGGCGTGTGATCTCACGCTCACAGCGGGACACACGCAACAGTGCACGCTCAACTCGCGAGAGACGTCTGCCGAACTCGTTCAACCAACGGCAGAGCAAATCAAGATAATGCTGGTGACCAACACTCTGCACTGAGAGAGCATCAACGGTATCCGCTAGCCCCGCACTCGAAGCCATGAGCCCACGTGTGGGGCTGAAGCACCCCCCCCGGCCGCGAGGAGACTACAAAAGAAGGTTGTGCGAAGTGATGTTGTAAAGCTATGAAATTTTGCCTGCAAAGAAGTCTGAGACAATGTCTACAAAATGGATGTAAAATGCAAAGCATGCATGTCATGAAAACGCATTTCGAAAAGATGCCTAGCCAGCACAACTGAGCCAAATGTTCGCACGAACATAAAGTAGTAAAACAGATGTGAACAAGTACACTAACCGGTCGGCATTGCTGAAACCTGAGAGGGCCAGGATGTGGGCTCAAAAGAATGTGGCTCCCCAAACAAAAAGCGCCAAAAATCCGAAGTACACGAAGCCCAGTCCCAAACCCATAAACCCCAGATTTTGAATCCCACAAAGCCAAAAATGAATACACATGTGTGGCCAGGTGGCCGGCAGATGCTTCATGCGAGGCACTGCTCTCTCAGCATGTAAGCAACGATCGCTCAACGACGTGAGGCTATTGTGCATCCTCGACACCAGGATATCCACCTCTTCCCTCGAACCAACCGTGAGAAATGCCGAGCAGTAGCTATTGTCACAATAAGACCGGCCGGCCCTCAAAACGTTCACAGCGGTCACCTTTGCAGAAGGAGCTTCCTGCCCTACCCAATCAAGGATCTGCTTTTGGCTCACGGCGAAGCTGAGGTGGCGAACAAACACACGGTCCATGTTTGTGGCTGTATCACGGAAGGGGCTTTTTGTGGGCTGAGGCACCATTATACAGACATTCAGTGTTTGGTTTGGGAGGAACCGGATTATGTAGGGTGTTTCAGTTTGAGAGGTGTGAAAGAGGTATGTTCAGGATCTACAATCTAGTGTACGTGTATGCTTACACATAGATCCTGCTCTGCAGCTGAGAACCCGAACACTGAACCGGCATGTGTCGCTTGAATCACTGACTCATGCAGCTGCCCTCAATCACTGCATCACTCGCTCATGCAGCTGCTCAGTGCACAACAGACTGCAATCGTGTAGGGCTGCACTCTGAGAGGTGAGCAGAAATCGCGATTCGTTCGCACCGGGGCCACACAACCTCAATCAGGCTCAATCCCTCATGCATGTGTGCGGTCACTGGCTCTGAAAGACTGCAATCACTGGCTCAAGCACTCCTGCAATGCATGCACAATCACACTCACTGCCGCCGCTACTCCTAGAGCACACGTGAGGCTGCACTCCGAGAAAATCGCGATTCCTCCCCGCACACCGTGGAACTCACAAAACCTGGGCAAATCAAGTGAGTCACACAAGCACTGCCCTAATGCATGCAAAATCACTGGCTCAACACTGCAATCACTGGCTCAATCACTTCCCTAATGCATGCAATCACTGGCGGTGGTACAGTAGAGTAGTAGTAGTAGTAGTAGTAGTAGTAGTAGTAGTAGTAGTAGTAGTAGTAGTAGTAGTAGTAGTAGTAGTAGTAGTAGTAGTAGTAGTAGTAGTAGTAGTAGTAGTAGTAGTAGTAGTAGTAGTAGTAGTAGTAGTAGTAGTAGTAGTATAATAGATAGTATAATATATAGGGCTGCACTCTGAGAACTTCGCGATTCGTCGCCGCACACACCGTGGAAGGCCCAACCTCGGCAAGAGCACAAAAAGAGCACACAGGCACTATCTATATGAACACACATCGCAAGCTCTTGTCACTCACAGCTGGGTGGGTTTGGGGGTTTAATGAGCACACGACGACTAGCAAGGAGAACTTCACTCTGCACACACTCTCTTTGCTCCGCTCCCAGCACTTCGGCTATCGAAAGTTTGTTGTTCGGTGGCTCAAAACGGACTTCTGGTTCCAACATGTTTGAGCACCCAGCTATATGCAATCGGTATTGGGTTCCTATATGGCAAGTATCCATGCTTAAAGAAGCCCTGCCACCACGAGAACTGCACAAGGAGACTTAGTCTCGCCACAGCGATGACACAGCCCAAACCGGCATGTGCTCAGCCTTCCTTGGCTGCCTGCTCCTTCTCATCATCAAGTTCATCCCTCACCTTTTGCGATGCATCACGGGCCAGCTTGCCAGCCTCCTCCGGCGATTTGCCATCGCGAACAGCCTGGTCATACGTGATATGATAAGCCCTGCTCGTCAGCAACTTTCGCCTCTTGCCAGGGGGCAACTTCGCGATCTCATCATCGGTTTTCCTCCTGGTCTTAGACTGCTTCTCACCGGAAACAAGCTTGAGCACCTTCTTCTGATCTGTCGTCTTCTCACTGGAACCTGGCTCCAAACACTGCTTGGACTTCAAGCGATTGAGCGGCGGGGTGGCAATCTCGGCAGGCGGAAGGCTCGCACTCGGCTTGGCCGGACTGGCGGGCTCCAAGTCAGCCGAGGATGCCGCCCTCTGAGGAGTCTTCTCCTTCTTGCTGGGCTTCTTCGTCGAAGATTTTTTTGTCTTCGCCTTAGCTTTCGCCTTCGGCTTCGGCTTCACCGGTGCCTCTTGCAAGGCCGTCGATTGCACCATCTGGACCTCGGAGGCCGAGAGCAGGCCGGACTTCAGCAAGCCTTGCATGAACGGCTTTCCTCCTCCATCCACCTGAGAAACCAAAGTCTTCTCAGGAGACTTGTCCACAATCATCGCCTGGCTCTTTGAGAGCTGCTTCGGAGGCGATCTCGCGACCACACCATCACCAACACAGAAATCATCATCCTGCTTCGCCAAGATCGCAGAGAAGATATCCTCGGGATTCAGGCATGGGGACTGGAGCCCATCGCTCGGTGCAGCCTTCCCAGCCTCAGCTGCCAAGACTGCTGTGGTCTTGATCTCCTCGATCTCGTCATCCGCCTCCTTCGCCACAGGCACCAAGGCAGAAGCGGGCTCAGCCGCCTCAATGTTCGTGGAAGGCTCGCCTTCCACGTCTGTTGGGCAGTGCTTCGGCAACACCAGGAGATCAAGCAAATCTTGGATGGCCTGCTGCTGCACAGTGTCAGACTTCCTCCACAGACGCTCTTTGCTCACAGGGCTGATCTTGAGACCTCTCACGTGAGAGAGTGCCATCCGTGTCATCTCATCGATGTAGTCCGTCCAATCCGCCCTGGTCTTGTTCTTGGAAACGTTCAAAGAGCGAGACTCATCCAAACGTGCTAAAGCAAGCTTGTTCTTCTTTGATGGCAAAACTCCGTTCCTTACCTTCCTCAGGTAGCAGCTCAAAAGCGGGCTGACCCTGTGCAGGTAGCTGGCCGACACTCCACTTTTCCAGGTGACACCAACAGGGGGCTTGAGCAGCTCCATCAAGTTCGGCTTGACCTTGCAATCATCGCTGTCCAAATAGGATTCGACTGCCGTCTGCATGTCGGCCACTCCCAAGCTCGGGTCTGCGACCAAGCGGGGAGGTTTCGAAGCAGCCATGTGTGACACACACACACACACAGGCCTAAACCCCCCTCGGAGTGCTTCTTTCTCGCTCCAGGTGAGCAACAAAGCCTGATCCCTCAAGGTGGCAACAGCACAGCCACGGTTGTGTGTGTCTGTGTCTGTTGGGTTCTTGCATGCGACATATAGGATAGATAGATAGATAGATAGATAGATAGATGTAGAAAGATAGGTTGAGATAGATATATGGATAGATATAGGGACCTATAGACGAGGGTATTGATATAGATAGATACATAGAAAAGTTGTGTGCACATACAGGAGAACCCTCACTCCGACATGAAAGAGACCCGCAGCATCCGACTGAGAAGCGAAAACTTCTGGAATCGGGGCCCTGGCACACAGCAAGATGAATCTCCAGGGTGTCGCAGGAACCATATAAGCACCTGCGGCGACACACTCCCCTCAAGGTCGGGCACTCAAGGTCACTCAAGGTCGGTCACTCAAGGTCGGTCACTCAGAGGTCGGTCAGTCAAGGTCCTCGCACTTTCTCCCTGCTCTTTCTGTCTCTGCACGTCTCTCTCTCTCTCTCTCTCTCTCTCTCTCTCTCTCTCTCTCTCTCTCTCTCTCTCTCTCTCTCTCTGTCTCTCTCTGTCTCTCTCTGTCTCTCTCTCCTCTCTCTCTGTCTCTCTCTCCTCTCTCTCTGTATCTCTCTCTCTCTCTCTCTCTCTCTCTCTCTCTCTCTCTCTCTCTCTCTCTCTCTCTCTCTCTCTCTCTCTCTCTCTCTCTCTCTCTCTCTCTCTCCCTCTCTCTCTCTCCGTGTCGTTCTTTCTTGCTTATCCTCTGATGTATGTCTCTTTCTTTTACAAAACTCACATGCATGCGAACAGTTCGAAATGTTCTTCTCCGTATATACTGAAAAATGTGCCATCAAAACCACACAAAACAGGTGTAGCAGTTTCAGCCGTTGAGTGAAGCAGTTTGATAGCAGTTTGGGCCGCCGCCGACTTAACTATTTCGGCAAATCTTCCCGAAATAGTCAAAACGAGCTTTGTCGAAATCGGCAAATCTTGACGAAATCGTCAAAACGATTTTAATCTAATTCGTGCCACCGATTCTCCTAATTGGCGTTTCACGATTAAACTATTTTCGGCAAAACAAGTTGCCGAAACACTTTGACGAAATCGTAGAAATATATAGATTTACAAGGATCGAAGAGACGGCAATTTTTTGTCTAACCGGGTCTATTGGGTACTTCTACCTGTTTGCTGTCACGCCCGACCGGCTGCAGAGGAACCTCGTGCGCGGCTCCCTCACACTGGCTGAGGCGCAGTGGGTCTTCGACCGTGATTGCTCCCCCTTCGCCGACTCTCGTCGCCGGGTTCGAGTTGCGATTTCCACGCTGGGTATGGGGGACTGCTGTGCCTGCGAGTACGCCCAAGCGGCTCATGTGGGAGTCCTTCGGCACTTCGGTCTGCTCTCCAGCAGTGAGCTGCTCCTTCCCACGCACCCCTTTCCGCGCTCCTTGCTGTCTGTGGGCATCGTCATTGACTCGTCGTTTTGGAGCGTTGCCTTCGTGGCTGCGGGGAGGGCAGGCCGGATGCTCCCGGAGTTCGCCGCTTGGACTCAGTGCACGCAGCTTACGTTGAAGCCCGTCTGGAAGCCAATCCAAAAAAGGGGGTGCGTGACGCTGCCGTTGCCACCTTCTGGGGTGCCAAGCTCTCCGGTGACGATGGCCTGCTTCGGCCAAGCCCTTCTCGTGTCTGGCCAGTCGCCTTCGTGACCGCTCGGGTTGCCGCTTTGGGGCTTGTGTCTCGGTCGCTCCTCGAGAGCCTGGTCGGGTCATGGACTTCGATCTTCTTGGTGCGCCGTCGCGCTCTTTGCTTGATTGACGTCGCCTTCCAGGCCCTGCGTGCCACAGTGCCCGGGGATGTGATAAGGCTCAGCGCTGCTCTATCTGATGAGCTTTGGTCTTGGGTGATTGTTGCGCCCCTGTGTGTTGCCAACTTGCGGGCCCAGGTGTGCGATTGCTTCTTCACCACGGACGCCTCCGACGATAAGATCGCTTGTGCTGTGGCTGATTTGCCACCTCAGGTCGCCGATGAGTGCTACCGGCACACCTTGGTGAAAGGGGCTTGGAACAGACTGCTCCCTCCTTCTCAAGCTTGGCTGCGGTCCAGGGGCCTTTTGCCTGAGAGCGCAGAGCTTCCTGGGGAGGACTCTTACACGCCTTTCCCTTTGTGGCGAGAGCTTGCACAAGCACTTCGGTTCCGCACTGCTTGGGTGTTGCCAGCTGCCGCTGGGCAGCACATCAACATCAAAGAGCTGCGTGGGCTATTGGAATTAGAGCGGCGGGTCGCTCGCACCTCAAGCGGCTTGCGGCTACTAGTTGGCATAGACTCGCAGGTGATATTTGGGGCTGCTCTCAAAGGCAGGTCGGCGTCTGGAGGCCTGAACACTTTGCTGAAGAGGTTTCTTGCCACCATGTTTGGGAGCGACCTCTACCTCGGTCTGGCCTTTTTGGCTTCTGCTGACAACCCCTCGGATGATGGCACAAGGTCGCGGGACATACGAGCCCCAAGCAAAGCTCTGCCGCCGTGGTTCCTGCCGGGGAGACACCGCTCCTTTCGAGACCTGGCTTGCAGCCCAGCCTGAGGTTGTTGCACAGCGTGCCAAGGAGACTTTCCTGCCTGAGATGGTTGATCGGCTGGCTCTTCGTTGGAGTTCGGGCAAAGCTCGGCGAGCTAGGAGGAACAGAGCGTTGAGAGCCTGCGGCACCCGCCGGTCTGAATGTCCCTTGCGTGGCTCGCTCGCCCTTGGCGATTCTTGCTCGGCTTTGGCCGTTCTGGCCGGCCTGCCTCGTGGCCAGTTCTTCCCTGAGGGCGGCGCTCTTGACTTTTCGAAGAAAGGCGCGCTGGAGCTGTTCAGTGGGAGTTCCGGTGTCGCTCGCGGTTTGGCTCGCCGCGGTGCTCCCTGGGTCCTGACTTTTGACATTGAGCATGGCCCCGACCAGGACCTTGACAACGACACCGTTCAGAAGATGATTGAGTTGCTCCTCCGAGCACAGGTTTTCCTTTCCTTTGGAGCTTCCCCGCCTTGCTCCTCTTTTTCCCGTGCCGTGCACCCGCCGTGGCGATCGCGTGCTCATCCGAGAGGCCTCCCTGGACTTGGCCGCGTTGCTTTTGTAAAGGTGACCAAGGGAAACCGGCAGGCCGATTGGGTGGCACATGTCCTCCGCGCTTTTCGTGCTAACTCCGACGGGCACTTCTGGATTGAGGGCCCCGACGGTTCGTTCATGTGGCTTCTGGCAGGCTTTGCAGAGTTTGCTCCAGCCGTCTCCCCTTCCACTCTTCGTGTGGATCAATGCCGGTTCGGGACCCGGTGGCGCAAGCGGACTCGTTTCGCGGTGTGCGACAGCTCCGCTTTGGCTGGCGAGAGGCTTTTCTGCAACTGTTCTCGGCCCCACTTGGTGCTGCGAGGCCGGGCTGCTCCCGACAACCGTTCGTGGACTTCGATTGCACAGGCCTACCCCAGACCGCTCGCCGAGCTGGTGGCTGCTGCAGCCGCGATAAAAGCAGGGTGGACTTCCGATGGCCATCGACTTTTGCAGATTCCTTTGTCTGCTTGTGTGGCCGGCGCCCCTACCGCCCGTCTTGGTGAAGCCTCACACCCGGGCCCTCGCGGACGTCGGCTCTTCCGGGACTCCACGGTTGGACTCGAGGACCGGCCGTTGCAAAGCCACAGCCGTCTCTGTCGGATCCTTGTCTGTCTGTCTTCGCTAAGTCTCCTGCGCTCCTCGCCATGGCTTTGCGCGCCTATGGGAACTGGCTTTTCAAGAACAGCAGGTCAATACACGATTTCCGGCACACTATCCTGGGAGCTCAGCGCCGTTTTCTGAACTTGAAGCCTTGGGCCTCGCACGTTTGGGAACTGGTGAGCCGATGGGAGCACGCCGAGCCGGTCCAGCATAGGACACCGGTTCCGGAGCCTGTTCTGAAAGCATTGGTGGCCCTGGCGTGGCTCTCTGGATTTGTCGCTTTTGCAGCGGTCACTCTGTTGAGCTACTACGGGCTGGGGCGGATCGGAGAGGTCTTGCCGGTCCTTCGATCGGACCTCCTTCTGCCTAGCGACGACTGGTGGAACCAAAGCCGAGCTGCGTACCTGACCTTGCGATCCTCAAAGACTATGAACAGAAAACGCGGGAGGATACAACATATGAAGATCACCGATGCCAAAGCGGTTGCCTTGCTGGAAAAACTTTATGGAAACCGGCCGGGAGGCTACCGCCTCTTTCCGCAGTCTCCTTCAGCTTACCGGTACAGGTGGAACAAACTGCTTGAAACTTTGAGCGTCCCGGCGGAAGCTCGCCTGACGCCAGGTGGCCTTCGAGGTGGAGGCGCGGTCCAGAGTTACAGGAGTGGTGTGGCCATCACCGAGATCCAATGGAGGATGCGGCTGCGCCATATTCATACTCTGGAGTTTTACTTGCAGGAGGTTGGTGCTGCCTCGGCGCTCACGGCGCTCAGTCAGGCCTGTGCCGCTAAGGTTCGCACCGCTGGCACCTTCTACGAGTTTCTGTGACCTTCTTCTTTTCTTCTCTGCCGCACTCGCCAGCGATGCAGCTTTCGCTGCACCTCCGCGAGCCCTGCGCTCGCCGAATTCTTCGGCTGGCCCCTGAGCTTGGTGGATGCCACGCTATACGGCGAAAGCGAGTGGAGACTTTGGTGGCGGCCGTAAGAGTTGCTGCCCTTCTGCAGTCTCCGGGGCTCGCCCAGCTTATGCTGGCTCTGCCGCTGAACAGCTACTTACAGGCGGTGCGAAGGCAAAAGTGTGCCTGCAGAGTCAACCTAGGAGGGCAGTGGTTAACATGACCAGCATGTTCACCACGAACGACCTTAGTTTTTCGGGCCCTACCCTCCCACCCGTGGATGCCACGCTATACGGCGAAAGCGAGTGGAGACTTTGGTGGCGGCCGTAAGAGTTGCTGCCCTTCTGCAGTCTCCGGGGCTCGCCCAGCTTATGCTGGCTCTGCCGCTGAACAGCTACTTACAGGCGGTGCGAAGGCAAAAGTGTGCCTGCAGAGTCAACCTAGGAGGGCACTGGTTAACATGAAAATTTTGGTGATGACAGAGATGAACAACCTCTCCCGAAGGGGGATGTTTTCTTATTTGATTGTTTTCATGTTGGAAAATTGTTTACAATTTTCGGGCGCACTTTTTTCCAGTCATGTCTTGCGGGGGTTATTTGCATGACATGATGTTTTCTCACGTTTGCTTTGCCATGCATGTCAGTGGCATTCGCAGTTTTGCTTGCAGGCGTGAGAAAATCTTTTGTAGCCATTTTGGCTCAAGTTTTGCTTGCAGGCGTGAGAAAATTTTTTGTCGGGCCCTCTAGAGGCTTGATGCTCTCGTCTAACAGGTTCCGGGCCCCTTACGCAAGGCTTTAGCTCCCCGCGTAGTCGGGGTCCTTCATGGATCGGCGGCGGCTTCAGCGCCCGCCTCCTGCCTTGCGGCGTCTTCTGCTCCTCTGGCTCTGGGAGCGTCTTACACTTCCAGGCTGGCAGTCTGCTATTTTGCGCCCTGACCCGCCAGCCCGCTTGGGCATTCCTCAGTTCTTGGGAGCAGCCTCAGCCGGAGCCCACATTTTGCTCAGCATTGGAGTTGATCGACTGTTTCCTTTGCGGGCTAGTTGCCGAGCTGTGGCTTACATTTTCTGTACGATTGCTGAGTTTGTGCACCGAGCTCGTGGCCGCCTGAGCCGGATCTACCAACGTAGGTGAGCGCTCGCATATTCTGGGGTGTGGCGCGACCGCTCGACAGGCTGTTGCTTGCTGCAGACAAACATGTGTCCAAGCATTCCCTCAAGATGCCCTGGGAGCGCGGGGCGATGAGAGCAGTGTTTTCGCAGAGCGACCTGAGTTCACTTTCCCAGTGCAGTGTGCCAGCTCCTCTGCAGACGGAGCCCTTGGATTCCGCTTCTTTCGAGGAGGCAGCCGCCAAGGCTCACCCCCAAGAGCATGCTTCACAGTTTGTGCAGGTCGCTTTCTCTGCCAGGAAATTTCAGAAGCCCCAAGAAACTGAGGAGCAACAGTTGCAGTTGCTTGCAACGAGATACGATATCCTCTTGAGTCATGCATACGAATGCTCTTCCCTTGGCAGACTGTTGAAGGACAAGTGCGAAACAGATCGGGTCAGTCTTGTTGCCGAAGCCCTGGGTGGCAAGGCTCTCTCGACTTTGAAAAAGCGGTTGTCCAGTCTCGCCCGCCTGGTGGGATGGTGCTCGAACCAAGGCATGTCGGCTTTCCCGATTGACTCTCAGGTGTTGATTGAGTACACCCAGCATTTGCAGCAGAGTGGTGCCTCGCATTCTGTGTTCGGATCTTGCATTGAAGCGTGCAACTTCGCTAGATTCATCTTGGGTGTGGATGCCACTGGTGAGCCTCATAAGCACCCACTTGTGCAAGGGCGACTTCGCAAGGTGCGGTTCAACCGTCCGCCTCGTGTGCAGGCGAGGCCTTTCCAGGTTCGAGAGGTGGCATACCTTGAGGCTTTTGTCCAGGACAGCCGCCGTGATGCAAGGGATAGGTATGCTGCAGGTGCTTGCTTGTTTTGCATTCACTCGCGAGCCCGTGTAGGGGATGTGAGGGCAGTCAAAGCAATGTTCATCGATTTTGCAGAGGGTGAAGGTTTCCTTGAGTGCATCTCGACGTCGCACAAGTGTGCCTCGACAGGTAACCCGTTGGGGCTCGAGTTGAGCCTAGTGGCCCCCGAGCGGGGTGTGGGTCAAGGTCTTTGGGCCAAAGCTTGGGTTGAGGTGTGGCGCCTGTCGGGCCACCCAGTCGCCACCGGATCCTGCAGCCTGCCTTTGCTGCAGTCGCCTATGCTCAATGGGTCTTGGAGTGGTCGCCGGATTCCGACGGGCAGGTTTGTGACCTGGATTTCTTCGATCCTCAAGTCTGGGGATGAGAGCATGGGGTTTGATTTCAAGGGTCATTCGTGCAAGCATACTGCACTGTCGTGGGCAAGCAAGACGGACATGTCCAAGGACTCCTGCACCATCTTGGGGCACCACTCCTTGAAAGATAGACGATCGGTCGTGACCTACTCCAGGGACATTCAAGCTGGGCCATTGCGAGAGCTGTGTCAGATGTACTGTGACATTCGGTGTGGCAGGTATCTCCCAGACATGACCAGGTCGGGTCTTTATGCAAAGGGCCCTGCATCTGCTGACTCGGCCGAGGAGCTGCCTGGCGACAGTGTGTTCGAGACTGAGGCGGAAAGAAACTGGTACCGGCCGGCGGTCAGCCCTGGCTCAGCTTGTGACTCAGAAGCCCTTCCTTGTGCGAATGCTTTTGCTTCCGAGCCTGGCCTCAGCGATCAAAGGGATGCCAGTGACGATGACACCCCTTTCAGTCGCGCTGTGGACTCCCTAATCCATAGTGCAGAGCGTGCTGCGTGGGAAGATCCGGATGCTGCTTTCGAGGACGATAGGTCTCAGGGGGAGGAGCCAGACTCGTCGTCCAGCGAGTCTAGTTCCGATTCAGGCTCCTCCGACAGCGAGATAGATGAAGTCCTGACTGCGAGTCAAGCAGACCCCCCGGTGGGGCAGAGGTATCATGATCGGTGCCCTGTCTATCAGCAGAAGAACACCAGGACTCTTCATCTTAAGCCTGCGGGAAGCTCCATGGAGCGTTTCATATGTGGCCGAGATATCACGGCGAACCATAAGCCGTTCACGTCGGCGGTTCAAGCAGCGCACTGGCGCTGCAAACAATGCTGGAAGGGAAAGCCCATCAGGGACTTAGGGTCCTTGGTGCACTGCCTTGACGAGCGATTGAAGAAGATTCCGAGGACCGAGTAAAAGTCCGTGCTGTGGTGTTTCGGAGTGTGTCCCAATGAGCCTGGAGGCCTCAGGGGTTTTTTGTTTGCCTGCATTGATTTGCCTATGTGGAGCTTGCGGGATACCTTCTTTTGCGATCACTTGCAGGACGGCTCAGAACCTTGCGGGATCATGTGTCATGACGTGCTGGAAATGACCTTGCGGGATTGAATTTTCTATCGAGCTTGAACATGTACACACCTGTTGTCATTGTAGGTCTGAGCGTGTAGGATCCAACTCTGTTCCATGGCGTCCATCCTGAAGAGTCAGGCGGCTTTCGAAGAAAGGGCCAAGGAATGTGGGCTGACGCAAGCTGAGCTTGATGTGCTCGTGCGTAAGGGTTTGACATCCTTGTCGCTCCTTGCCTTCAGTGTCTCGACCCCGGGCGAAGTACCGCAGGAGGCTGAGCTCAGGTCCATCCTTGATCCCGCGGACCCCACGACTGTGCCGTTGCGTGCACTGTCGGCGCTGCGGCGCCTCATGTTTGAGGCTCAAACTCTGTCCATTGCACAGCTTAAAAGCTCCATTGAGGGTGAAGGTGAAAAGAAAGCGGAGTTGGCCCCTGCTGAGAGGACGAATCGTATAACCGATCAGCGGAAAAGGCTCGTGGGGCTCAGCTTGACTGGTCCTTTGGAAAACGCTTTCAGCAATTACACTTATGTCGCCCAGGTCGTTGATCAAGATTGCCTGTCCTATTTGGAGCCCCACAGGTTCCTAACCAGGGCCATGGAGGTGAATCGAGAAAAGCCAGGGAAAGAGTTGATCTTAGATGAGGGCTCGCGCATGAGTATCCGCGACAAGGCCCACAAAGATAAGTGTGGCATTCAGAATGAGTTGCAGCTATCCGAAGCCCTGTGTCGCAGGGCACTTGCTTGCGACCTTCTGCAGCTTTGCACTTTTGCCTCCATGGACTTGTGGCACAGGCATCTGCTTGCCAAGCTATCGGAGCAGCCGCCTCCATACTATGCTAAGGTTTCGATGGAGCAACTGCTCAGGTGCGACAAGGCGGCATGGGTACGCATGAGTGAGCTCTTGACTTCTCTGAAGAAAGATGACGCGGGAAACCTGCCAATGGATGCTGCTCTGGACAAGCTTCAGTACGATCCAAAAATCATGATGCATCTGGCCCCGCTTCCTGGGGCTAAGTGGAAGGGCGATGGAAAGGGCGACAAGGGCACAAAGCGTGATGCCGATGGCAAGCCGAAGTTGCCTCCTCACCGACCCGGTAAAGGTGCAGGTAAGGGAAAGTGTCCTGAAGCGTTATCCGACTCCCGCTTGAAGCACAACTGTAGCAAGACTAAGAAACGCCTGTGTTGGAATTTTAATATGCAGGCTGGATGTAAGTTTGCGAAACCTGGAGAGAGCTGTAAAAGGGGCCTGCACATTTGTATGTTCTGCGAGCAGCCTCACTCTCTCCTTCAATGCACGACTTACAAAGTCAACGAGTGACGGGAGGCTGCCGCCGCTGAGGCCGATTCTCTTGTTGATGAGGCGATGAGCCCTTCGGTCTCGCCCCAGGCGGCAAACCACGAGTGCATGATGACACAGATAGATAAGGTGGGCCCGTTGGCATGTCCCAAGCCGGCCGCAGCAGTGCCTGAACGAATCCCGAATGTTGTGATTGATGAGCGAGTTTTTCCCTTGCCCGCTGAGCGGCGAGTGCACGTCTCTTTGCATCCAGCAGAGCAATTTGCGCAAGACGTGCTGTCGTCTGGTGAACCTGTGACAGCATCTTGCATTGAGCGCCTTTTTAGTTTGTTACCCTCTAGACTGGATGAACGCTTTGGCTCAGAGTCTGGCAGATCCTTTGTTGCAGGTGTTTTCCGACATGGGGGCGTCGTTGGCCTCACAAACACTTGTCGCTCTTTTCCTCAATCGGTCATTTTGGCCATCTCTTGGGCCGTGCAGCACGGCGGGCCCAAGTTGACAGATTTCACATTTTGCTCGATTTCCTTGAATCTTAACGTCAAGACTGAGGTTCACTGTGATGTGAACAACGATGATGCTGACAACCTTGTGCTGGGTGTCACCGACTTTTCAGGTGGGCTGTTAAACATCTTGCCAGGAACAGTAACACAGTTAGTGCAGTGCAGTTAATGTACAGGAACAGCCGTCACGCACACGCGACGTGCTAGGCTCGAGACCAGCGGACACAGTGACCCACAAGGAAAAGTGACCGCTTCAGTTTGAGAGTAGGAAGCTTAGTGAAGCCCGTTCTTTAACATGGTAGCGGAGCTGCCTCCAGGAACCTCCTTGGCAGCGATGATGCTACTCGTAGCCATAGGAACCATGATGCTCGGCGCCATGGCAGTTTGCCTCGTTGCCGGATGGAAGCAGATGCGCGCGAATGAGCAGATCACCAAGAAGACAGAGACAGTGCTCAACATGCCCACGCTCAGGATCGCAGTCCGTTCAGGAACAAAGTACCACCGCAGAGGTTGTGGACACCTTCGTAACCACAACGTGACAGCAGGAAACGCGCGAGACTTTGACGCTTGCAGCGATTGCTACCCCGACCGAGTGTTGGTGGAAGAGAAAGAGAAAAGGAACATGAAGTGCTACGGTTTGGCAGCATGTATGGTGCTGCTGGTTGGTTTCGCACTGGGAAGCCTCGCAACTTTGTGCGGGATGATCTTGGTCCCAGGAGCAGGAAGTATGGCGGTGAGACCGTGGCAGGCCCTTGGCAACAAAGTGGAGACCAAGGAAGAACTTGCCCTTGGAGACGCCTTATCCTCCAAGGAAGCGAGCCGTGGGAGAAAGGAACTACCGTACGTTGAGAGTGACGAGAGCGAGCTCATGGCAGTGTGGTCGAGCAGAAGGAAGCCCAATACGCACCCCAATACGCACCGGAACCGCTACAGGAACTATGACGTGTACGGCGAGTACTACCAGCAAGGCTACAACGAGTGCAGCGTGAACCCCGACGGCACCAACGTGAACACGATCAGGAACACGAACGCGTACACGATTAAGGACTATGTGGAGATAGGAAAAGTCATGGTACCGTACGCTTTGTTGTGCGCGAACCAAGTGATGAACGAGCTCTACAGCGTCGTTAGCGTGACCGGCGAGTACTACACGGAAGAGAACAGGAACGGCGACCAGAACACCGAGAACCAGGAGAGTGAGAGCCTTGAGTCAGGCTACGCCCCTAGGTACCTAGTAAAACAACAGCGAGAAGTACTGAGGAAAGTTGTACAGGAACATGTTCACAGTTTCGTAGAAAAGCTAGCAACTGTAGGAAAGAAGTTTCACGACGTCGTGCATGTGATAGTTCAGGAAGTCATTTCCAACAGAGTTGTATTTCAAGGAATTCGCATAGCAGTGTTCTTAGGAACCCCAATGGGACTGATTACTTGGATCACCCTGTCGTACTATTCTAGTTTGTTTTTCGCAAGAGCAAGCAACCGCTCGAAGCACCAAAGGAAGACAAGAGGAGAAAGGAGAGCACAAGCAGTGTGCAGGAAACAGTGCAAGTCGCTACTTTTAGCAGCACTAGTGTACAGCAACCTTGAAACAGCAAAAGGAATGGAAGATGCATTGAAGGCACTTGCCGAGATCAATGCACAGACCTTACAAGGAATACAGACATTAGCAGAGGAAATCAGGAACTCAGCAGCTTCAGGAAGCCAAAGAGAAGCAGGACTCACACAAGCATTCCAGGAAACCCTGACAGCAGTTCAGGAACAACAGAAGACAGCACAAACAGCGTTGGCAGACGCCCACACGAACGCAGCAACGACACTTGAGGAGATAGGAGCATCTCTGGAGAAAGCAGTAAAGGAACAAAGAAAGCCTGGAGAAGTGGAGTTGCACAAGCTGATTAAAAGCCCCGAAGCATTTTCCCCAGGAACATGGCAAGAAGAGAAGAGTGGATGGTCAGAGTTCAGGAACAGGATTCGGATCTGGCTTGGAGCAGTGGATTCCAACATGGTGAAGATCATGGACATCGCAGAAAGGAACCTAAAAGATGATAAACAAGTGAAGATGGCTGAGATGTCTGCAGAAGCAAAGGAAACAAGCCGACGCCTGTACAGTGTTCTTTGTTCGTACACTAAAGGAAGGCCGTACCGAGTTGTAAAGCATGTAGCTGAGGAAAACGGTATGGAAGCTTACCGTATGCTACTCAAGGAATATCAACCAACGAATCGAGCGAGATCGTTGGAGTTGTTTCACAACATTCTCAACTACAAGTTTGCTCACAACAAAGGAATTGCTGAGAATATCCTCGAATATGAGGAACACATCGAGAAGTACGAGAAGGCGACTGGAGAAAAGGTACAGGAGAATTTAAAAGTATCTACGCTTATCCAAGGTATGAAACCTGACGTGAAAAGGCACTTGTTGCTCAACATGGATGAGAAGACACAGTACAATACTCTTCGTCAGTACCTTGTGAACTATGAGTCAACCGAGCGTTGGACTAACTCTTTAGCAGCCCAGCAAGGAACACCTCACCGAACCACAACAGACTTGATCGACAAAGGTGATGACCATGGTGGTCTTGCAGCAATGGATATCAACCAAGCATGGTACAAAGGGAAGAAAGGCTATGGCAAAGGTTATGTTCACCATAAAGGCAAAGGTAAAGGAAAAGGCAAGAAAGGTGGAAAGGACTTCGGAAAAGGTTTCGGCTTTGACAGTAAAGGCAAAGGTAAAGGTAAAGGTTTCGGAGGTTTTGGCAAAGGCAGAGGTCGAGGTAACTGGAAAGGCCGAGGTAGAGGTTTCAGAGGTTACAAAGGAAAAGGCAAAGGTCGAGGAAGAGGTTTCTTCAGACACAAAGGAAAAGGTAAAGGAAAAGCCCAAGCAGCTACAGGAGTGTGTCACTACTGCCATAAGTATGGACATTTCGAAGCACAGTGTAGGCAGAAGATGCGTGACATGGGTTATCAGGCAAGGAACGTTGACCTTGAAAACCAGAGCGAGCAAGCGAGCACTACAGGTACTTCGACTCAGGCCCCTTCGTCAGCCAACAAGACCTCAACAAGCCAAAGCCAAGCAAGCCAAGGAACCCAAAGACCAGTGATTAGGATGGTCTCCATGTACCACATGGGAGACGAGCCCACAAGCTTTCCGGAGGAATTCGAGATGAGTGAGAACTCTGATGAGATAGAGATTGAGTACTTCGGAAGAGTTTTGCGGGTTGTTGGTGAAGAAGTTCAGGAAGAGAGAAGTGAGACAGAAGAGTTTTGGATTGGTGATGAAGATGATGAGTTTCAGGACTGTGATGAGGTGAGTGATGATGCATGGTTGCAATGGCACCTAGAAGGAACTCTGATAGGAACTCAGGACCGTGGATACTACTTTGAGTGTCCCAATGGATGTCATGAAACACCGTGGCACCCAGACATGCAGGAATGTGAGAACGGATGTCACCATCCTCCTAGAAGGAACAGAGTAGAGAGAACAGCACCCTCAAGGACCATTACTAGGTTTGCGCGTGCAGCGAGGAACACGAGAACTCGAGAGATCGAGGTTGTGCTGGATTCAGGAGCCGACATTTCGTTGGCACCAATGTGGATGAAGAAGTACGGAAGGAAAGCACCCAACACTACCAAGGTAGTTTTGCGAGATGCGCAAGGATCCCGAATTAAGGTTTCAGACCAAAGGATTATTGAAGTTGAGTTTCGGGATATTCAAGGAAACATTGTGAAGGTTGAAGAAGTGTTCTTGATTTCATCGGTTGTGCACCCTCTTCTGGCAGTAGGTAAACTGTTGAAGAAAGGCTGGGAGTTCAGAGATGGAACAGCAACAGGCACTTTCCTAACAGAAGGAACAACCAAGATTGCAGTGAACTACAACAACAACTCACTTACAACAAAAGCCTTTGTGAGAGCAGTCAACTGGGAAGCAGAAGCAAAGCCTATCCCTATGTACTTGTGCGAGAACTTGAAGGAACTCATTGAAGAACAGCGTGTTGGTTGGACCAACTGGCGAGACCCTTACCAAGTCCACTTCAGCCTAGGAACCTCAGAACACGTTGATACTTACTTGATGTTTCCACCAGGAAAGTTCGCATATCGAGCAGTGCTTATTGAGGATGATGGTCAGTGGTATTTGTTGCATCACAGCATCATGTTTGAGGAACTCGAAGAGCCGTTTGGAACAATCTTCGATGGTAGCAAAGAGTATCGCACACTTACGCTAGTGTCGCTCAAGGAATTTCCGCTGAACCTCATAGGCACCCCCAAGGAAGATGAAGATCGAAAAATGTTTGAAGAGTACACTGAGGATGCATGGTCAATCAGCATGGATGGCACCACACTCACGAGGTACCACAACTCGTTGAGGAAGACTTTGTTCAATCCTCGAGATACCAATGACATTCCAGTGGACATAGGAAACCTCAAACCAGACAGGTACACGTATGGAGAAGAACCGATCAACAAGGATTTCTTTGAGGATGACAAGTTCTGGACTTTGGATGAGCCTCACAGAGACCCAGAACCACTAGGAGGTTTATCCTGGACAGGACGCAGTGTATTCGAACTCATCGAACCAGTGAACCCCAAGGCCAGAAGACCAAAACAGAAGGTTCACCAACTGGACACGATTCCAGAACAGGAAGAAGAACAGGAAGAGACCTCAGAGGCCCAAGCACCAGCGCACAGGCACGAACTTGCAGGAGAACTGTCGTTTACATTCAATGGTCATGAGTACAACCAGCAGAACAGCCTCAAGGCCCTGAGAGAACTGTGCAAGGAACTAGGAGTTTCAAAAGCTGGATCTAAGCAAGAGATCCTCAGAAGGCTCAGTAGATCCATCATGGAAGCAGAAAGACACATGGAACTTGTTTCAGGCCAGAAGAAGTACAAGGAGTTTCTAGAAGCTGAACCTCTGAAGGTACCCAAACAGCCAAAGCCGGAGGAAGTTGCAGTGCATAATCTCACACACTTACCTTATGCATCTTGGTGTCCGACATGTGTAGCATGCAAAGGAAAAGAGTCTCCACACCTTCGTGAGAACCCAGAGAAGGAAAGATCTTCGAGACCAACTTTCTGTATGGATTTCTGTTTTACAGGAACAAGTCATGATGAGGCACCAGCGGCAGTATGTCTTGTGTGTGTTGATTCTTGGAGTAGGAACATGGTCTGTATCCCGACAGCATCTAAAGGAAAAGATCTTGTAGAGCACCTTTGCGAAGGAGTGACCTACTTGAGTACTCAACTTGGATACGGAACTATCAACTTGAAGGCAGACAACGAAGGAACAATGATGAAGCTGAAGCAAGTCATCCAGAAGCAGAGAGCAGCTTTAGGTCTAGGAACAGTCTTGCAGGACGCAGTCAGTGGCCAGAAGGAAACCAACGGCATGGCAGAGAGAGCAATCCAAACCATTAGGAGACAAGGAACAACCTTGATTAGGCACCTTGAACACAGAACAGGAACATATATTGCTCATACACATCCAATCTTCAGTTGGGCTTTCAGGCACTCGGCATGGACCTTGAACAGGTACCATCGCCATTCCTCCACAGGAATGACTCCGTATGAGTTCATGGCAGGAAGGCCTTACGAGGGCCAGCTTGCCGAATTTGGCGAATCACTTTTGGTTTTGACCAATCGTTCAGGAACTCGTGGCAATAGGAAAGGTGACCCTATTTGGTTGAGAGGAGTGTTTTTAGGAAAAACAGACAACAACCTTTTCATTACGTGGCACATGGACGGCATCAAGACGAGCCGTAGCGCAAAACGTTGTGTAGAACACTTCGACGTGAAAGGAATCAGCAGTGTAGGAATTCATACTTGGGAAGTGAAGCACACTACACTGGCAACAAGGAACATTCCCAGGAAGAACATTCCAGGACCAATTGCAGAGGCGCCACCTGTCGTGGATGGAACAACTCAGGAACAGTCGGTTGAGGACTCGGCACCTTCAGCACCTTCAGGACCGATCGCAGGACCGATTGTCATCCAAGGCGGGGACTCTGCAGGGAAGTCAGGACCTACTAGGACAACCTACCTAGAGAGCAAAGCGAAGCAGGCACAGAGCAAGAGAAAGGCAGAAGAAGAACTTGAGCAGGAATACAACGACCAAAACAAACACGACGAAGCAGCTTCAGACCCAACGTCTTCTAGTAGCAGCAGTAAGGAAATGGACGCAGCCTCAGAAGAAGAACTCATTCCAGACAGTGCAATGGCAAGTGAACTTCTTTCAGCTAGAGGACCAGCACCTCTTAGGAAAATGGAATTTGATGATGTAGGAACAGGTTCCAAGATCCCAAAGATTGATTCTCCAAGAAGAAGTACCCTCCGTTCAACGTAGGAAGAGTATTTGAGCACAATGATGAAGAACTACCTGAAGCAGAACCAGGTACAGAGGACATTTTCTGGGAAGATTCGTATTCGGACATTGGTGATTCCAACGAGGAACAAGACATCTTCAAGAGCGAAGATTCTGGACCTCCAGAAGTTGCAGAAGCCCAGTTACAGGAACTGGATCGTGAGGCAATGCTCACAGAGATCAACAGACTCACCGAGATGAAGGCATTGGCAAGGAAACCCTTGCAAGAACTTGAGAGAGAAGAGGAGAGAGAGACAGAAGAAGAAGAGAGCAACCAAGGAACAAAGTGGTTGACGACGAAATTCGTCTTCGATTGGCGATTCAGGAACGGCCGATGGACAAGGAGAGCTAGGCTAGTCGCAAGAGAGTTCAAAGCAGCAGAAGTGAGGAATGACACATTCAGCCCAGCAACAAGCGCATCGTTGGTGAGACTTATCCCTATTTTGGGACTACAACAGGAACACGCCTTGTACTCCATTGATGTCAAGGACGCATTCTTGCAGGTACCACAAAGGACCCGATGTGCATGTCAATTCCCAAAGGAATATGTGGATCTGTTTGGCGACCAGGACCCCAGTTGTAGGAACGAAGGTTTGTTACTGCTAAGAGTACTTCCAGGACAGCGAGATGCAGCACTACTATGGAGTGATCATTTTGCAGGAACCCTCAAAGAGCAGAACTTTGATAGGAGCAAAGCATGCCCTACTTTGTTTCGTGACGACAGGAACAGCATACTTGTTGTGCATGTAGATGACATTCAGGCAGCAGGGAAAACAAGGCACCTAGAGCCCAAGCTAGGAAAGCTAAGAGAAACCTACGAGCTAAAGGTTGAAGGCCCCTTCTTGACAGAGCAGGAACTTGAAGTAGGAGAGTCACACCAGACAATCCGATTCCTTAAAAGGAAATTCAGCTACCACAATCACGAGCTCCACATCACGAGTGACCCGAAGTATCTTGTGAAGCTTAAGGAAGAACTGAAGCTTACCAGCAAAGCCTCAAAGCCAACTCCGTGCACCCAAGAGTCGCAGGAACAGGACAACACTCAGACCTTGAACCAGGAACAAGCAGCATCGTTCAGGAAGAGCGTTGGCATACTCTTGTATGTCAGTCAGGACCGCCCTGACGTGCAGTTTGCGGTGAGAGGTTTAGCCTCCAAAATGTCGGAACCAACACATGGTTCTTGGAAGCACTTAGTCCACCTAGTGCAGTACATGTCAAGAACTGAAGGATACCATCTAGTGTACAGGAAGACACCCAGAGGACTCAGTAATCTCAATGAATCCATTAGGAATGGTAACTACGACTTTACAGGAACAAGGCCCAAGGAACACCACCTTTTGGAAGTCTTCAGTGATTCAGATTGGGCAGGCAAGAAGGACACAAGGCGCTCAACATCTTCAGGAATTGTTTGCTTAGACGGTCAGTGCATTTACTCTTTTTCTAGGAACCAGAAGTCGGTTAGCTTGAGCAGTGGTGAAGCAGAGTACTAAGCAGGAGCGTCAGCAGCGTCAGATTCTATCTTGTTGAAGGAAGCAGTGGAATTCTTGACCAGGAAACAATGCAAGGTACACTTGTATATGGATTCTTCTGCAGCTAGAGGAATTATTACAAGGCAAGGTGTAGGTAGAGTCAAGCATTTGCAGATCAGGACCCTTTTTCTCCAAGACCTCCACAAAGAAGGAACAATCAGTGTTCATCCAGTAGGAACCAAGGAAAACACAGCTGATATAGGAACCAAACCCCTTTCAGCGAAGCGTATCAGACTGTTGTTACACTGGCTAGGTTTTCAGACTAGCGAGAACGAACCAGTAGGTAAAGAAGAGCTCAAGGAACACAAGGCCCAAACACAGGCTAAAGCAGTTGTAAGGAAGAAAAGAGAGGAAGATCAAAAGGCAGCGTCAGCGTACATTGCCAAGAAGGAAGCAGAAAAGAAGGCAGCAGCAACAACAGCAACAGGATCAGGAGAAGCAGACAGGATCCAGAAGCTTGAAGAAATGATGAAGGAGATGATGAAGGAACGCAAAGAGGATAAAGAAAGAATTGCAAGCCTTACACAGGAGCTTGAGAGCAGAGGATCAGCAGCCGGGTCGCAGGCACCCACGGAACCAGACACAACACCAGCAACACCAGCAAAGGAAGAGGAGAAGCCAGAAGGAAAAGGAACAGGAAAGGAGCCACCAAGTGTCACACAGCAGCAGCAAAGGAAAGGAGGAAAGGACGACCCAGAACTTTCCGCCAAAGGACCAGTGAACGAAGAATCGTTCATGAAGGGCAAAGGAAAAGGAGAGTTTGAAGGAAACTGGTTTGCAGTCTACGGTTTCCAGAACAGGAACTACCAGTGGAAGTGGAACGAAGCCAAGACGCAGTGGTACTGGTATTCCGGATCAAAGGAAACAGGTTGGAAAGCAGGATCAAGAGACAAGCAAGGAAAAGAGAAGTGCATGTCACAAGCAAGACAGCGTGCAGAGTGGCTAGAGCAAGAACTCAAGGAACAGAAAGAAGTCACCAACGAAGAAGAAGGAGTAAAAGTCTACAAGGTCGACGACGGCGAAGTGACCTTCCAGTGAAGCAAAGGAACAGCGAGCAGTACTGAGGCCAGAGAGCCGAGGAAAGAAGAAGCAGGACACAGGAACCGTGGCACAGCCCTTTTTGTTTCTGTGGTGATCTAAGTATAGTAAAGGAACGTCTTTTGTACAGTCGAGCAACCTTGGAGAGGATTGCGAGTGAACATAGGAACATATGTTTGCGATGAGGCAGAGTGTTTGTTTTGCAAGTGAAAAGGAACTGCAGTGTGTTTACTGTTGACAGGAAAAGTCGGAGTCACCTCAATCGAGGAACTTTCGCTAACTCCGAAGGCGGGGTGTTAAACATCTTGCCAGGAACAGTAACACAGTTAGTGCAGTGCAGTTAATGTACAGGAACAGCCGTCACGCACACGCGACGTGCTAGGCTCGAGACCAGCGGACACAGTGACCCACAAGGAAAAGTGACCGCTTCAGTTTGAGAGTAGGAAGCTTAGTGAAGCCCGTTCTTTAACATGGGCACATATGGGTTCAATCCGAGTCGGGCAGCCATGCACTACCCGTCAATGGTTCCCTGGTCCCTGGGGACTTGTATGATGTTGCAGCGGCCCCAGTGCGGTTCTATGCACGAAAACGTTTGCATTGCACAATGCCTTGGACGGGGGATAGACTAGTCCTCATCCTGTTTTCGGGCGGAGATGCAACTCAGCTGCCCAGCCTTGACTTTGAGCATCTTAAATCCTTAGGGTTTAGGCCCTCGGTCTCCGCGTCAACCGTCAACCCTCCGTTGGCGTATGTCCCACCGCCTGCCGGAGCCTTGGAACCCTTGCTTTCTAAGGTTTCTGATAAAGTCAAAGGAGTGCCTCTTGATAGTCTCATGTTCCTCGATGTGTTCTGTGGTTCGGGGGGCCTCTGTGCTGCTTTGCGTCAGCTGGGCATGAAGCTGAGCGTTGGTTTGGACCGTCATGCACAACGTGGTTGCAAATGTCCCGTTGTCTCCCTGGACCTTACGAAGCCGGGATCCCGAACCATTCTGCTCGACCTCCTTAGGCAGCCACATGTTGTTGCGTGCCATTTGTCTCCACCTGTGACCACCAGCTGTGTCGGTTTGGCGGGCCCTCGCCCAAGTGGCCTTCGCAATGCAGCGCATCCTGACGGTCTGCCAGGTCGCGTTCGCGACTTGTTGCGTCAGTGTGTGTGCCCTTCAAACCCACGTGCTTTCGGTACACTTTGTGTACCGTCGTGTCTGGGAAAAGAAAACAGGGTTTCTTTATCCCAAAAAGTTTTTGAACTGATTTATTTTACTTGGAGCCTTTGACTTTGTCAGCTGTGCAACATGAGAATCATGTCGTGACGTTTGTAGCCACAAGGGTCAAGTGGTGAGTTCTGAAGCCCAAAGGAGTTTCAGGTAGTTCGTGGCCTTGGCCACGCTCTGGGGGGAGGGCGGCCGCGCATGGATGCGGTGAGCGACTTTGAGGCTCGGCCGGCTGATCTTCTTCAAGTTTTGATCACACCTCTCCCTGGCTTGTCCTTGTGGTATTTTCTCAGTGTGGATTCTCGGCAAGCATTGCAAGCTGCGGGATACGCTTATCACTCCGATTTGCGCTGGTTCTTTGTGGGCGAGGTATCTGTTTTCGATTCCTCTGGAGAATCTGGGGGCGAGGAGCACCGGGAGCCTGATCGTGCAGGTTAGGCATGGACGACCAGACGATCGCCCGCTGCGAGCAGAAGCTCAGGGAATCTCACCTTTGGGGGGTCAATCTGGCAAGCCTTAGGCCCGAGGAAGCTCAGGACGTGGCACGGCAACTTGTGGAAGAGCTTGGTCTTTCTGTCTTTGATGAGTTAGTCGACTGGGTCCTGTTCCATATTGAGAGTGCACGTCAAGGGTTGCAGATGGATCTTCGGGCACAGGGAGTACGTGGTTCCTCTCTGGCTTGGAGGCAGCAGCAATCCTTACTTGACGTAGAGGTGACATCGACCCAAGCCTCTGAATTGGAATTGGCCCTGCCTGAAAAGGGGCGCTTGCGGCGTCCTCGGAAGAGGACCCTGGAGGACAATGAGACAGCTGAGCAGCGGGAGGCGCTCGAGAAGGAAGAGCGCGGGGCCCTCTGCATTCGCCTGCTTGCACTGCTGAAGCGCTTTGGGGCTCCTTGTTTGGGGGATTTTTCGGCAGACATGGACCCTGCAAAAGCTGCACACGTAGTGGCTGGGAGACTTCGGAACAGCAGCTTGAAGAGATATCTCCGGAATGTCAGCGAGCTAACCTTCTGGCTGCTACGGGCAAAACTGAGGGATCCTCCTCCGAGGGCTGGAGATGTCGTTGATTTTCTCTTTATGCTTGCAGACAAGCCGTGCGGTCCTACAGTTCCTGGGGCTTTCTTGAAATCCCTGGCATGGTTCGAGCGAGTCTCTGGATTTGATGCTGAGAGCCGGGCTTCATCGAAGACTGTTTTGCTTTCAACGCGTGACATCATAGTCAAGGAGCTGAGGAAGCCAGGGAACCCAATCAAACGTGCTCCCCGGCTCCCAGGTGCGGTGATCGCAGCGCTGGAGAGGCTCGTCTCCGACAAGAGAGAGGCGATGGGCATCAGAGTGGGTGCCTTTTATCGGCTTCTGAAGTGCTGGGGGACGATGCGTTACGATGACATCCAGCATTTATCTCCCAGGGCTGTGAGGTTCGTCGCTGGCAGGCTCCTTGCTATCCTTTATGAGACAAAGACGACTGGGCCAGAGCGGCGCCATGTGGAGCTGCCAATCGCGATTACCGAGGATTCCTGGATTTGCAACAGGGACTGGCTGAGTGAGGGCTGGAGTCTGCTTCAGGATTTCGCCGATTTTGATAGGGACTATCTTCTGCCTGCTCTGAGTGACGACTTCAGCTTTTTCAGGCGACGCATGGCAGGATATGCAGAGGCGGCCACGTTGTCAGCCGCTGTGAATCGGAGGTTGACGACGGCAGATGGGCAAAGGCTCATCCCTGAGGAGCTCACAGACATGTGGACGGAGCACAGCGAGCGGGCGACTCTGCCCACCATCTTGGATGGCTTCGGTCTGGAGCCCCGGGACAGGGATGCATTGGGCCGCTGGCGTCCGGAGGGCAGCGACGTTTACAGTCGGAGTTTTTCTGCAAAGGTCCGTCGGATTCATAGATACTTCGTAGCTGAGCTTGAGAAGCAGCGTCTGGCGGGGGATGTAGATGATTTTGATGTGCTTGATGCGGCATTTCAGTGGCTCCGCGCCCGGAGGGGCGTCACCGCGGAGGAGGCGGGCCGGATCGTCGATGACTTCAAGGCCCGACTGGCCTGCTGGAGTGCCGAGGAACCGTCTGCACAGGATTCCGACGGCGAGCAGGCGCCTCCCGAAGGGGAGGAAGCCGAGGAGCCCGAAGAGGCTCCGGCAGTGGAGGAGCGGACCTCAGGTTTTGTGCTGGTGTCCTCGAGGCGAGGGGCTGTGAGGCTCCACCGGGCTGGGCGGGAAGGCTGCTGGATGGCTCGCCTTCGGCACTTCAATGAGTGTCGTGTGCTTCCGGAAATGCCGGATCCTTCTGAGTACTCGTACAGATGTCGCTTGTGCTGGCCGGAGCCAGGGGAAGCACATGAGTCGAGCGACGATTCTAGCGAAGAATCTTCGAGTGCAGAGTCCTATCATGAGGATGGGCTGGGAGACGCGGGCATAAGCCCCCCGGAATCTTGGGATCCAGTCTCCATCGGGAGCTGAAAAACATGGGGAAGGGAGTCCGTTGCCTCAGCCTCGTTCTGAGTTCACTGGACGGCTGCACCTCTGTGCGTTGCTTGAGCTCACACAACGTGGACTTGTGTTTAGTCTCAAGTGGGCCTCCCCGTGTAGGGCGCGCGGAACATAGGGCATGGCGGCGCCAGGCCCAGGGGCAGCGCCTCCAGCGGCGCCGGCGCCGGCCGACACTCTGGCTCTGGGGTCATCGGACCTTCGGTTTCTGCTCTCGAGGCAAGGCATTGAGGAAGACCACCAACGAAGGCTTTTTGCCGCCGGGGTGGATACACTTGACAAGTTCAGCGCCTTTGCTTCCAGTGAGACAGATCTGCTGACGGTCCTTAAGGACGAGTTTCGTCTGGATCCCGCGGCCAATCTGGCGACCCGTGGGCAGGTGGCATCTTTCATTGCATCCTGGAATGCTGCCAAGGTCCGTGTGCAACGACAGGCGGAGGCCGAAGCTGAGCAGGACACTCGCGAGTGGATCAAACCGATCCCCACCTCTGAGTACTTGCTGCTCCGCCAGGCATATGTGAAGGCCTACGGGAACTTGGATGAACGTGTTCTTCCATCCAAGGAGTTTCTGGAGAAGAAGCTGCTGGAGGTGGAGCACGGGGAATTCAAGTCAGAGTCCCTGCAAGAAGTCACCGCGCGTGACGAGTTGGATCCTGACACCTTGATGCCAGTTTGGGACTCAAAGGGGGTTATGACTGTGAAACGGGGGTCCTCCCGGGTTCCATTGCCATCGAATCCGGAGGAGCTGCGCCGTCGCTTGAACATCATGCGAAATACCTACTTGATGCTGAGGCTGAAGTTCCCGAATCGCAAAGATCTGCAGGACCTCTCGTTCGATCTTTTCGAGCGATATAAAGAATATTTGCTTGGTGATTATGTTCATAATCTACAGGCCAAGGACGCTGGTGATGCTGTTGTCCATACGCCTCCGTGGCAGCTTGTGCTTGCGTATGAACAGGCCATCAGGAAGCAGGCATTCCACTACATGGTCACGGACAACATCGCGATTGCAGCTGCATGGGAGCGGGCCTGGAAGGACCCCGTGACGAAAGAGCGTCATTTTTCGACCCCCTTAGCTCTCTACGCCAAGCGTCGTCCGGATGCTACCATGCCCTCTCGGGACACTTGGATCCCACGACCGCCTGGCAACACCAAGGGCAAGGGCGGCAAGAAGGGCAAGAAGGGCGACGGTCGTGGCAACGCTCGCTCTTTCAAGGGCCATGCAACCACACGCTCCGGCGAGCCCATCTGCTTCAGGTTCAACACTGAAGAGGGATGCTCCTTGGCGAATTGCAAGTTCAAGCATGTGTGCAGCCATTGTTTCGATCAGAATCACAACTTTGTGGGATGCACCAAGCGGAAGCCAGCTGGCGACACGGCCGGCAAGAGCTGACTCGGCACAGATGGGGGAGCAGCGTTTCACGGCGAGCTGCGCATTCTTTACCTGTTCTCAGGGCGACCGCGAAAGGGGTCGTTGGAAGCTTGGCTTGAAAAATTGGCACCTAGTTATGGCGTTCCACTTAAGGTGGAGGCTGTTGATATTTTGCGTAAACCTTTTGTCGACTTGTCTCAAACCGAAACCCAACAGCATTATCTTCGGAAAGTTCGAGATGGCACTTACTTTGCCATCGTTTTGAGCCCACCGTGCTCGACATTCAGTCGGGCCCCCTGGCGCAACAAGAGGGGACCGCGTCCTCTGCGCTCCTATGCACATCCGGATGGGTTGCCTCACCTACGCTGGGCAGAGCGACGGAAAGCGCGCCTGGGCAATAACCTTGCCGACTTCGCTATGCAGGTGGCAGGGGCAGGCTTGGACCTGCCTTCTTCCTTCGTGCTGCTGGAGCAACCAGAGGATCTTGGGGCTGTGGCACTGGGGCAGCGGCCGTCGTCCATGTGGCAACGTCCTTCTTTCCGCCGTCTCGCGGACCACAAAGCGGTGCGACACGTCGCTTTTCATCAAGCTGATTTCGGCACCACTTTCCCCAAGCCTACGAGGTTGCTACTGCGTTCCCGAGCTACGCTTCCGGCCTTCATGCGACAGGGGCAGCCAACCTTCGACGACCGCGGCTTCTACACTGGACCGCTGCAACGACATCCTTGGGCAGTTGCCATGAAGGCCCGCTCCGGGATGCCTTTCGCCACCACGGGCACCGAGCGCTGGCCGGCGAACATGTGCAAATGGACGGCCGAATCCATCTTGAACGACTACCTGGCCTCTGCCTCCATCGCCTCCGGAGGGGGTGTGTCAAACTTGGAGCCAGAGGCAGACCTGGGGGACTTGGCGAGAGATGACGCGGGACAGATCATATTTCGCTTCGAGCCCTCGGCAGCAATGAACCCGGAAGCAAAGGGAACACTGGGAGAGGCCGAGCGTTTGGCTTTGGAGGCCCTTCGCAAAGGCTTTATCACTGAGGAGGGCCTGCTCCAGATTTCGGCTAGCCTTCCGGATGAGTCCAGGATCCGCAAATCTGAAGTCCACGTGGAGGGACAGAGGTCATTTACGACGGGTGGATATGTGCACGAAGGGAAGGCGGGTCTCCGCCGAAACCTGCAGGATTTCCGCTGGAGCAGTGAATTACTGGCGAGGGTGATGGCGGCAGCCTTTCCAGGACGGCCTTTCACTTCACTGGCGCTCTTCAGGGATCTCAAGCAGCCCTTGCACCGAGACTCGTCGAATGGGCCCTGGGACAACCTACTGCTAGCTTGCTCTACCTTCGAGCGAGGCGGGCTCTGGGTGCAAGGCGAAGGTACCGATGTGAGGCAGGTGCAGGGCTGGAGCGTGGAAGGCACTGTCCGGGAGTGGAAGCAGGGAAGGATCACCTTCAATGCACAGCAGTGGCACACGACGGAACCCTGGACTGGAACCAGGCTGGTGCTGGCCGGCTACACCATCGAGGACCCCGAGAAGCTCTTGCCGGCGGACAGGAAGATCTTGATGGAGCGAAGTTTCGTCTTGCCCTCGGGGCAGCAGTCTGGTGGGGCAGAGCCGGAAATAGATCCGACATGGCCACCCGTGCCAGGTGGCGACGGGCCGGCGCGGGTGTGCCACGAGCCCTGGGGGAGCCGGCCTTTCCACGATGGGGCGGGCCTTTGCTCGCCGGGGCGCTGGGAACCCGAGCGGCGTCGATACTGTGCGGCCGAGGGCTGGGACATCTTGCGAAAGCAGCTCGAGGAGGCCCTGCTGGAGCACGCGGGGGATGAGCGGAAACTGGATCGTGCGACCTTCGAGATGGCGACCCGCGGGGAGGCCGGGTGCAAGCTGGTCTCCGACCCAACGCTGCATGAGAAGCTCGTGGCGATCATGGTGGCCCACCTCGGGGCAAAGGGCTTCGATGTCAAGGACTTGGGGACCATCGACCCGGGGCAACCATTCCGGTTGAGGTTGCTGGCGGGCCTTCTTCGAGATGCCTCAGACCCGGACTGGAAGGTCTTCTTGGAGGCGATTGATGGCTTCACCGTGGGGATCAAGCGCCCCTTGCCGCGCACGCCGGAGGTCTTCGAGCCGCAGACTAAATGGAAGCTGGAGGTGGGCCCCTTAGACGTGGCCCACTCATGGAAGGCCAACTACGAGTCGGCGGAGAAGAACCTGGACTTTGTCAGGGAGCACTTCGAAGCAGAAGTGCAGGAAGGCTTGATGGTCCGGATGGGGGAGGCCGAGTTTTGGGCTACATATGGAGAGGAGGCGGCGATCTCTGCCATCGCGGTGCTCACTGAAGAGGGCCCGCCGCTAAAACAGCGTATAGTACATGATGCATCGCATGACGTGTTGCTGAACCACAGGATCCGCTGTCTTGACAAAGTGAGATCTCCCGGAGCCCGGGAGAAAAGATGCCTGCTGCGCCGCCTCAAGGAGAAGCGGATGGCTCCGATGGCGGTCACCGGCGACATTGCGAAGGCACACAGGAGATACCGGCACCGTCGGGACGAGTGGGGGTACTTGGGCTGCAAAGCTTCCTCCAGGGACTCCATCGTCTACTTGAACTGCGTGGGCACATTCGGCCTCGCTTGCGCGGGCTATTGGTGGGCGAGACTCTCCGGGGGTTCGATCAGGCTCATCCATCACTTGACTGGAAGGCGAGCCCTGGAGATCCTTTTGTACGCCGACGACGTGGAGATGATCGGGGGCGACAAGGCGGGAAGAAGGGGCATTGTCCTCTCATACGCCCTCCTGGCTGCATTGGGCTTCCCCTTCAAGTGGTCGAAGACAAAAGGAGGACTGACGGTCCAATGGGTGGGCTATGAGACATCCTACAGCTCTTTCCGGCTGGGAATCTCATTGCAACGGGCGACCTGGCTCGCTGACTGGACCTTACGCATCTCTCGAGAGGGCAGCGTGACTTGGGATGATTTTGCATGCGGCCTGGGCAGACTGGGATTTGGAGCGAACGCCCTCTCCTGGGAGAGACCGTTCCTCGGTCCTCTTTACTCCTGGTCGGCTGCCACGCGGGGGAGCAGGGGGCTTCTCAAGATCCCGGTCATGCTAAGGACAATTCTCCATTGGATGTCGGGGAGGTTCCGGGGAGAGGACCGGCTCCAGGAACCGCCTCCGGAGCGGCTGCAAAAGGGGATGAACAAGTTCAGCTTCTACTCGGATGCCAAAGCCGAGGAGGACCGCGCATGGGTCGGCGGCTACTTGTGGGACGGGGAATCGGCACTGCAGTGGTTCGCTCTGGAGGTCCTTGAATCCTGGGCACCGTGGGCCTACGTGAAGGGGGACCTGAAACGCACCATTGCGAGTCTGGAGCTTTTGGGCACTCTCATCTGCGTCAAACTTTGGGGCGCCAAGATGAAGGGCAGCGGTGGCGGGTGCGGCCACATCACCGGTGGCACAGACAATCAGGGGAACTCTTATGCGGTATCCAAGCTGATGTCAACGCGGTATCCTCTGCCCTTGCTGCTGATGGAGCTCTCGGAGACGCTACGGGGGATGAACCTCTCTCTTGACTTGTCATGGGTTCCTAGGGAATCCAACGTGTGGGCGGACGATCTCACCAATCTTCGTTTCGATCGTTTTGATCCCTCAAAGAGGCTTGAGATTTTGGGCGACCAGATTGATTGGATCGTTCTGGGAGACCTCTTGAAGTCGGCAAATGGTTTTCATGGTGAGCTTGTTGCAGCGAAGGCTGCGGCGCACAACAAGAGGCAGCCGGTGGCGAAGGCCACCAGTCGGAAGAAGCCTCGCACGAGGTGGTGACTCTTCGGTACCATTCGGCTACGGCGATGCTCGGGTGCTGGGCACATCTTGATTCTTGGGAAGACCGTCTTTCGCTTAAAGCGCTACGGTCATGATGTGCTCTCCGCCGAATGGGAACTCCGATCCATCCTTCGGGAAAAATGAGAGATGTCCGCTTCTGCATGTCAACAGTCCTGCATTCCACATGTCAAGCGTTTCGAGCTCCGGTGATTCATTTCTATACGAAGATATTGGATTCCGGATTTTACATATCCTGATTTTCCGCTTTTGCTTTTGGAAGCTTTTGCTCCTGCCACAGTACCAACAGGTGGTGTCAAGGGGGTGGCTGGTGGGCTGTGGGTTTGACTCGCACGCACGCGTTCGCGACTTGTTGCGTCAGTGTGTGTGCCCTTCAAACCCACGTGCTTTCGGTACACTTTGTGTACCGTCGTGTCTGGGAAAAGAAAACAGGGTTTCTTTATCCCAAAAAGTTTTTGAACTGATTTATTTTACTTGGAGCCTTTGACTTTGTCAGCTGTGCAACATGAGAATCATGTCGTGACGTTTGTAGCCACAAGGGTCAAGTGGTGAGTTCTGAAGCCCCCACCCTCCCAACCCTGGTGCTGGGCACATCTTGATTCTCGGGAAGACCGTCTTTCGCTTAAAGCGCTACGGTCATGATGTGCTCTCCGCCGAATGGGAACTCCGATCCATCCTTCGGGAAAAATGAGAGATGTCCGCTTCTGCATGTCAACAGTCCTGCATTCCACATGTCAAGCGTTTCGAGCTCCGGTGATTCATTTCTATACGAAGATATTGGATTCCGGATTTTACATATCCTGATTTTCCGCTTTTGCTTTTGGAAGCTTTTGCTCCTGCCACAGTACCAACAGGTGGTGTCAAGGGGGTGGCTGGTGGGCTGTGGGTTTGACTCGCACGCACTTCAAGGTGCTGATCTTGATTTGGTCAATGGGGCTAATGCCCTGTTTGCCATGTGCGCAGAGGTCTGGCATTTCTGTTGGAGTCATGGGGTGTTCTGCTCCATTGCTCACCCCAGCCGATCCATCATGTGGCTCACTGCTTCACTTCGGTCTTGCCAGTCCTCTCCCTTCCTCTCTACTTCTTTGCATCAGTGTATGTTCGGCTCCTACAGACGAAAGGCTACCCGCCTTCTGCACACGGTTCCCTTCCTGCAGAAACTTGGTGTGACGTGTGATGGTGCCCACGCTCACGAGCCGTGGCGCTCTCCGGCGTGCAATCGCGCCAAAGACGCTGGCCTCCCGCCTATGCTGTGCAAATCCTTTGCCCAGGCACTTGTGGATCAACTGCTTGCATGCGGTGCGCGCGGCCCGGCGTGCTCTCTTGCCAATGCATCCTTGTCGCTCTCGTTGGGCGCCCGTGTGACTACAGCTGCACAACCTTCAGGTCGGAAGATTCCTCCGCTGGTGCCTGAGTTTTCTCGCACAGTCAAAGTGTCGGGCCCAGCCGATCAGCTGCCGTGCACCTCGAAGACCAAGCTGCTATCGGCCTGGACAGTCCCCAAGACTGTCTTCTGCACACCTTTTCTTTCATCGTTGCCGGCAGGTTCCAAGTGCCTCCGAGCCAGCCCTTATGCTCCACGGGGTATGGCGCCTACCTCGGAGCCAGCCACCTTTGCATCCACATCTGAGCCAACTGCCGGTGCGGAGCCCTGCTCCTCTGCTGCCGGTGCGGAGCCCTGCTCCTCTGCTGCAGGTATTCCTACGATCGTCATGGGTGTGGGTTTAGGTAGTCCCGACTCCCCTAACACCTTGTGCCGACCGGCACCTGCCCTGCCTGAGGCTGCTGAGTGGTGTTAGGTAGTCCTGATCCCCTGGTTCCGCGGTGCCAGCCGGCCCCTGCCCTACCCTTCCAGTGCAGCCAGTGCGACTCCCAATGTCAAGTCGGGGCTTGAATTGCTCTTTGGCATACCGTGGTCACCTTCGGAGTTTGTGGAGCAGGCATGCAATGCGAAGCACCCGCGCTCCCTAGATCAAGGTGTGCCAATTGGCATGTCGGCATGTATTGATCATTTGTGCGAGCACAGCTCGGTCAGTGTGGCTAGAGAACGCACGGCTGAACTTCGCAAATGGATGCTTAGGAAGAAAGAGCTTGACGAGAGCTTTGACGGACCCGAACATTGCAAGAAGATCCTAGCTGGGAAACCCTTGAAACTCTTCGGGGAGATGGTCAAAGCTGCTGGGCATGCCGATGCAAACCTGGTACGAGATATACAGAACGGCTTCGACCTGCTTGGTGAAATCCCTTCCTCGTCTGTCTTGCCGAAGAAAACCACCGTGGCATCCCTCAGCATCGAGGACGTAAGAATCGCCACCCCGGCGAATCAGCGTGCGATCTGGGAAGCTACCCGCACCTGCAGGGATCCCGAAATTGCTTCGGAAGTGTATCGCCTTACCTTGGAGGAGCGGGACAAAGGGTGGCTCACTGGACCCTTCTCTCTCGCCGATGTGCCGGAGACTGCCATTGTTACGCGCCGCTTTGGCGTCAGGCAAGGTGTGACGACGACGGCCAACGGTGTAGCGGCAAAGATCCGTCCGATCGATGACTTCACGGAAAGCTTAGCCAACTTGACGTGCACTTGTGCGGAAACAATTGACCCGCACTCAGTGAACGTCATTGTGGCCGGGATCCTGAGGCGGTGCCGGCTGCTACGAAAATCAGGGAAGGACGCCCGCTTGCTTCTTCGTACGATAGATCTGCGTAAAGCCTATAAGCAACTTCCCTTATCGGAGCGGGCTTTGGGGGATGCTTATATCTGTGTGCTTAACCCGAATACGGGCGAACCTGAACTTTACCAAAGCCAGGTGCTACCCTTTGGCGCTAAGCCATCAGTACAAGGATTCTGTCGTTCTTCGGGGGCAATTTGGAGTGTGGGGCAGGTCCTGCTCCACATCCACTGGAGCGTGTTCTTCGACGATTTTGTAGCAGTATCCTCTCCGGAGGAAAAGGGCCATCTTGATCTTGTGTTGCGGTCGTACTTTGCCTTGATCGGCTGGGAAACGTCTGACGAAAAGACGCCGGGTTCAAAAGTGTGGCAAAAGCCTTAGGAGTAGAGTTTAGTTTGGACGAGATCCACTTAGGTCTACTTAGGGTTCAAAACACAGAGGCTAGGAAGCGTGAGCTCGTGTCCACGATCGAGTCCATCGTGCAGCAAGGTGGAGTGCATGCCAAAGAGCTTGAGTGCTTGCGTGGCCGTCTTCAGTTCGCTGAGTCGCAAGTGTTTGGTCGGGGTGCGGCCCAGCGCATGCGAGCTATATCAAAAGCAATGAAGATCTCGGGCTTTGTAGTTCTCGATGATTCCTTGACCGAGGCCCTGCTCTTCTTGAAAGATCGAGTTTTGCACGGGGAAGCAAGGATGATCAGGGCTTGCGATCGTTCCACCTACCACTTGTTCACAGACGCTTCCTACGAAGCGGATGCGCCAGCCGGCCTAGGAGGCATTCTTTATAGCGATAGGGGTTTGCTCCTTAGGTGGTACTCCGAGTCTGCCGACCCAGACGTTCTGGAGGCCATAAACAAAGAGGGCAAGCAAGGTCTGATCTATGAGTTGGAAGCTTGTGCGGCAGTGCAAGGTGTGGTGCAACTTTGCAACTCTTTGAGTGACTGCAATCTCATTTGCTATTGTGACAATGAGGCCGCCCTCGCGGCCCTCATCAAGTGTGCTTCTGATTCCCCGGTGGTAGCATCGCAGCTCAACAAGCTCAGCATGCTTGAGGATGAGAAAGGAATCAGCATATGGTTTGAGAGAGTGGAGTCATCTGCAAACCCTGCCGATGATCCTTCGCGATTTGTGTTTGGCAAGCTTCCTACCAACTTCAGAGTCCGTTGGGCCCCAGGCGAAGAGCTGTTGTTCTAGCGGCACCTGATCTTGAATGGGGAATGGCATCAGTTGCCCTATCGCTTGCAGGATGTTCGTTTCTCACTTGCGGGATATTGCCGGAAACTTCGTTGCAGGACGATCGTAGTTTTGCCAGTCTTTGTACATCCACGAATGTGGAGCCGGAATCCAACAGTCTGCACCCCTCGCTCTAAAAAAGAAGTCCGAGTGCGATTGCTTCAGTCTGTGAGTGCAGTTCGTGTACATGTACTTCTGCTTTGTTGGTGCGCTTGGAATGAAAACATAACCAAATAAGAACAACCTCTCCCGAAGGGGGATGTTTTCTTATTTGATTGTTTTCATGTTGGAAAATTGTTTACAATTTTCGGGCGCACTTTTTTCCAGTCATGTCTTGCGGGGGTTATTTGCATGACATGATGTTTTCTCACGTTTGCTTTGCCATGCATGTCAGTGGCATTCGCAGTTTTGCTTGCAGGCATGAGAAAATTTTTTGTCCCACCCGCCCACCCCTCGGGGGAATGGCATCAGTTGCCCTATCGCTTGCAGGATGTTCGTTTCTCACTTGCGGGATATTGCCGGAAACTTCGTTGCAGGACGATCGTAGTTTTGCCAGTCTTTGTACATCCACGAATGTGGAGCCGGAATCCAACAGTCTGCACCCCTCGCTCTAAAAAAGAAGTCCGAGTGCGATTGCTTCAGTCTGTGAGTGCAGTTCGTGTACATGTACTTCTGCTTTGTTGGTGCGCTTGGAATGAAAACATAACCAAATAAGTCCACCAGGATGGTTGGTCGCGCCCTTGTCGGGACAAGTGCGGCGTGGACCAGGTGCTTTTGGGTTGACAACTGCCGGAACTGCAGTGTTACTTCGGGCTGATAGTGAGACGGCTGTCAGTGCTTTGATTCGCCGAGCGAATCTTGGGATTCGGGTTGCGACTCAGAAAGCGCCACCGCAGGGACATGAATCTGTTGGTGGAGTTGAAAGAGCAGTTCGGACTTTGAAAGAGCTGTTCAGCACGGTCAGGCTTGATTTGAGAGCCCAAGGGTATGATCTGAAGCGCAGTCCGCGTGCGTTTGAGTTTGGATTGATCTACTGTGCTGCGATGCACAATCATCATTCGGCTGGGTTTGATGGGAAGAAGTCTCCTCAGGAGTTGATTTTGCAGAGACCACTGCCTGAGTGTGCATCTACTTTGATAGGGATGACGGTGCTTGCTGAGTTACCGGACAGTATGAAGAAGACATCCTTGTCAAGGTTTGTGGAAGCAGCCTATCTGTATCCAGAAGCTGGTGGATTGACTCATGTGGTGAGTTCGCTGGTGAACGGGACGCCACATCATTATCGGGCGAAGTCGATTAAGCACATCACTCCAATGAAGGTTGGGTTTGAGCATTGTGAGCATTTGCTCAAGGTCTACGATCCTAAGGATACGTTGGCACCTCCCATTCTGAAAGAGTTGGATGATGGGATACCCACGGAAGTGCAAGCTGACGTCGACAAAGCCTTTGAAGAAAAGGTGTCTCAAGGACCTACCACTGACATGAGTCAGGTGGGCCCGCCAGCAGCTTGGGTACGAGAGCATGGAGGAACGCCTGGATGTCCAGCGTGTGGTGAGAAGCGAGGAAAATGCCGCTTGCAAACGGCGGTATGATAAGTGGTTGAAAGACCAAAGAGAAAGATTGGTTGGTGATGGTGAGCAAAGGTCGGTTGAAGGCGAACCGGGATCAGGTTCGACTACGTCTCCGAAGGGTTCTTCAGAAGCGAGAAGCTCTGAGGATGCGGGGGTGTCGGGTGTTAGTGTACCTTCGTTGAAGCGCCCTAAGACCAGTGATGAACGTACTGGTTTGGGAAGCGAAGCACCTTCAGCGGCATCTAAGCCCGACGTGATTGATGTGGAGATGTTCGAGGATCCGAGTCTCCCTTATGAGCAGGTTCCGGATGAGGACATGCCGCCGGGATACTTTGAGGGGGAACAGCCTATGGAGGTTAAAAAGGATGTCGATGAAGGGACTAAACCCATGAGTGTTGAATCTGGAGAAATCCCGAGTGAGTCCAGTCGGGTTCCAAGGCTGTTGGAGCAAGTGAAGCCTGCAAGGGGGCTTCATCCAAGGTTGGATGCCCCAGAAGGTTTGAGCCGTGCTGTTGGGGAACCTGAGGCGCCAAAGCTGGCCAATGTTGTGAATGCGGTTCTTATTGAAAAGAACACAGCGTTTCGGGGAGGTTGGAACCCAGGTTAAACCTGGGTTCTGAACTGTTTCTTTCTTGCAGGGCAGGTTCGGAAACCTGGGTTGAACCTAGGTTCCGGAACCTGGGTTTCGAAACCCAGGTTTGAACAACTATTTTGGAGCCCAAAAGCGATTTGGGACATCATTCGGAACTCCAGATTTGAACCGTAGGTTCAGAAACTCTCAGCAGGCAAGGCTAGTTCTTTTTCGGCGAGAGTGGGCTTCGTCGACAGCCAGAACCTCACAGCACACAGTTTGGATTTGGAGTTCAAGGTGGGTTTACGGTACAGGCGGCGTGGAAAGTTCGATTCATGAAAAAGCGCTGGACGCTTTGAACGATGTTTGTGCGGCCTTTGTGTGTCTCTGAATTGTCATGTTTCTGTTCTATTTTTTTCACACGAAAAAAAATTGTGCGACGGGATTTTGCTGGTGTGGCAGTGGCACGAGCTCAACATGCCCCGTATACCCTGGGCGAGGGCCTCTCCTTCGAAGACTGGGTGGCGGCAGTCCGGCGCTTTCGAGGGCAGGGAGGGCTGGCTGACGGCCTACATTATCCGTTCTTGGGCTACAGGCTAGTTCCCAGCTACCACGCGGCCTCGCCTCATGAGGACGCCACGGCCGCCGAGAGTGGGCCTTTTTGTATGCTTTTAATGACGAACATATGGAGGATGCAGCCTACTGGCGGCGTTTTCTGCGAGTAGGCTTGGGGCCTCTTTTCCATGATATTGTGCCCTGGCCATTCGGCCATGAGGCTGCGCGCTACTCCCAGACTGGCGGGCAGAATTGTTTGTTTGTCCAGTGCTTTCAGCGCTTTCGGTATTGGATGAGTAAGACGCACAACGGGTGCCATCTCGTGGACTACACCGCTTGACCAGGCCCACAGCACACATGGGGATTGTGTGCCCTGGTCATTCGGCCATGAGGCTGCTACGCTGTACCTGGATTGCGGGCAAATGACGGGCTCTTTGATTATATCGTGGCGTGTGAGTTGCTGGGAGCTTGGCCGCCCAGGCCCCCCGGGCTGCCACAGGTGCGATCGGCAGCGCCCAAGGCTTCCATGCAAGCACGGCCTGCACCATACAGCCAAGGTGAGTGAAGGCGCCGCAGCACGGGTACGTGGTCTCGTGCGCATCGGGTTCGACGGAAGAAATTGGAGCCTAGAGGGTCCTCAACTCATTCATTGCAAAAGAAGGAACAACACCAAGTTTCCAAACAGCGTGGAGTTGGATTCATCCGTTGTTTTCAAGTTTTGTTGTTTGTTGGAGTCGTTCATTCCTGATTCTGAAAATTGTTTCATTTTCCTCTTGAGGTTGGTTAGGAAAGGGAGGGAAGCCAACAACTAGGAAAGGCAGGGAAGCCAACAACCTGAACCTGAGGTTGTAGGTTCAGTTAATTCAAACCACCCGGAAGTTGTTGGTTCACCAACCCTGACGTTTGCTTCAACCCAACCCGAAAAATAAAATGAGTAAAGGAAACTTAATGAAACAGAACGCAATCACAGACACAAAAGAAGAAAAACAAACCATAAGAAGCTGTTGCTGTCAATATTGGTCTCCGCTTGACGAAGTGCCTCTTTTCTAACACTGCATGGTTCTAACCCAGGTTTGGAACTCGGGTTTAAAACCCAGCCAGGTTTCCACCCAGGTTGCAACCCAGGTTTGTTCACTGGAGCTTTGGATCTGCTTTTCAAGACCTAAACCACGTCTGTTGCTCACTTTGATCATGCTTGAAAACCTGCTCGACTTAGGAGAAACTGGACTTCTCATCTGGTGCCTTATGTCGCCAGTTACTGCGTGTAGAGCTTGAATCATGTGAAAAGGTCCCGTTTTCCGGCCACAAATGCGATATTTCCCTGCGAGGCGGCCACGAGAAGCGACAAAGCTTGCACAAAAAAGTCCGTGTAGCCTGTGAGCGGCACTCTTTGGATGACTCCACTCCTACGACTGTCTTGGCGGGTTTGGTTTTTAAGTGGCGGCGCATTTCTTGGCCAAAGACATGAGAGGTCCATTTGTGGTGCACATGTTTTCGAAGAACCTTGACAATGGGCCCGTCAAATCGGACAAACGGTGTTGAAACACAACATTGCAGGGACAGCTGCAAGCTAAGATTGCTTCGAAGAAGTGTTTCCGGAAGAGTCATCATCCAACTGTGTCACTCGCAGGCTGTGCGGACTTCAATCCTAACAAAGATGTTTGTGGCCATCTACTGCATGAACCTGCGCTTTGCAAAGCGGTGGTGTCCTGAACCTCGTTTCAAATTACTATTGTATGTTGAGCTGGATTCCGCCTGAAAAATGGAAGTTTTAAATGTTTTCGACACCGAGCATGAAAACCACGCCTTCGAACACCACGCTCCGGTAGATTTGGTGGGACCAAAGTCAAAGCATGGTCATGGTTTTGATTTCGGGAGATTGAGTTGGGCCAGTGACTGCACATTCGTCTCGTCTCGTTTCATTTTGCTCTCAAGTGTTTTCTTGCTTGGAGACGGAGCAGTTGCAAGGTGTTTCACCTTTGCGTCGGAGTTAGAGTTCGGGTTGACTCTTTCCTAAACCTTGGCGTCGAAGTTAGAGTTCGAGTCAACCTCAACTCCAATTTGCTCCAAAGTCATGGTTGGGGTTAACCCGAACTCCAAACCCGGAGTTAGGGTTGGGGTTAATTCCAACTCTGACCCCGGTTTAAGATTGGTTAACCTGAACCCCAAACGTGGGGTTGAGGTTGGGGTTGAACCCCAGCTGAGGTTAGAGTTCGGGTTAACCCGAACCCAACCTCAGGTTCAGGTTGTTGGACCCCTCCCCCGCGGGAAAAAAGATAGAAAAATCAGAAAATCTTCGGTGCAAGGTCCGTGTGAATCGTAAGATCTCGCTCCGGTGTCTTGTCTTCTTATGGTAGGTGGGGGCAAGGGATGGTGTGGTGGCTGGGTGGGTGGGTGCCGGGGGTGTGTTGGGGGGCAGGAGAATTCTAAGAACAAGTTCATGGCATTCAAGGTAGGCCATTATCGATGTGCGATGTTGCAGGAAGTTTCCAAGCTTTGTTTCAACACGAGTTTCGCATAGCATGCAGCAGGAAAGCTGGTTTGTCGCAGCGCAACGAGTTGCCCCCCATGAGCGTTCAGACCTGGCTGCGATTTTTGAAACTTACTGCCAAGGACCAATGCAGAACTTTTACTCTAGCTTGATACTCGGCTGAATCTACTGCAAAGGTCTGCAGTTTCATGGTGGGCACACCGTTGTATGGCTTCCGCAGGCGACACACCGTTTTATGTAAGCACACAGCATTCTTCCGAGCGTTTGATCCCGCACGTGCTATTCATTGCCTATGGTTTCGTCCATCTCGAACGGATAACTCAAAAAGTCGTAAACATCAATCTACTAGTGTCGCTCGTTCCAGTAGCTTCGAAGGTGCTTTTCATGTGGTTTCCACACGGCTAAATGTACTGAAAAGTCAGAACCTCGCACGAGGTCCGGGTTCACGCCAACAAACTGAGCCGAGCACTGACCTTGAAGTGCAGCTGAGAAGCTTTCCTTCTGAGTTTTTTCCCAGCATGTTCAATCAGCTTCGGGTCGACGAGTTGAACCGTACCAAAACGGTTCATCGCGGATGTTGCGGGCCGTACCTTCCCCTCGCTGCAAGACTTCCATCCGCAAATCGTTTTCTGGCCCGGAAGGGATTAGTACAGAAGTTGTGGCCTAAATTCTTGGGCTGCAGCTCCTGCAGCAAACTTGGCTTCTCCTGAGCACGCTTTGGATGCAGTGCCACATTGCTCGTCTATAAGGGTCTGCTTCGCTCAGGTGTTTGGGTTCACGGGCCCCAGCTGTCCGAAGCTCAGCCGGGTATAGACGAGACGAACTTGTTCGTGGCAAGTTGCGCCATAGCCCTCGACGAGAATACGGGTTCAAGCTCACAGAGAGGCAGAGCGACAGAGAGAGAGAGAGAGAGAGAGAGAGAGAGAGAGAGAGAGAGAGAGAAAAAGAGCGAGAGCAAAGCAAGCAGCGCTTTTTGCATGTGGCGAGGATGGGACCACCGAATGGCGAAAGGATCAAAGAATCAAAGGCCGCTGGCTTCCGTTCGGAAGTGCTTCTTTTGGTGACCTGATGTTGCGGTGAGTCCGGAGATGTTCAAAAACACGAGATGGTCTTGCAGTGCAACTGCTTGTCATGACAGGCAGTGAAACCCACCATGCAGTTGCAGATCCCGCCCCCGGCTTCACGGGACCGCTTGTGCACATGTCCACAGTTGCCGATGTGCTGAACTTCCGCAGCTGAGACCCACATTAAGCAGGACTCTGGTCGCTCAACAGAACCCTCAGTGGAGGGTCGCAGTAGGAGCCTGAGAACAGTCTTGGCATTGGTGGATCCTTGATAGGACCAGGCGCATCCTTGCTTTCTGAGGCCCCAAGCTGTCGGTGCGAACCGGAGAGTCTGGTGATCCCCTGAGAATAACTAGTCCGCGGGCCAATAAGAGCCCCAAAGAGAAAGTACAGAAGAACAAAGCTAGCGCCGCCCTGAGCACCTGAACTGCGGCATTCACCGTGTGCATCCATGGAGATCAGTGCTTGTTGCCGCGGCGTGTGATGAGGAAGAAGTATACCCTTGTATGCTTTGGTGTCAAGAAAAATTGCCCCGTCCGACGTGTTTACCAGCAAAGAGCGGCTGCAGCCTCGCGTGTCACGTGCACCGCTTCAAGCATGCTCGGCCAGGTTGACAACAGGTTTTTCATGATTTTCACCACACTTCTCACTTTCTATGCGTTGACGGCAGACGATTTGAGGCAGCCGTCGTGATTGCAGTGGCCATTTTCGGATGTTATCTCCATTATTGACAGGATAATCCTCACCGAGAAGCCGGCAGACATAGTATTCAACATCATGGGTTTAATTTGCAACCTGGCAGCATGACAGGGCAGCCTGAAACTTGGTTGCCTAGCTGCCATCACCACTCTTGTATTGCTTGTGTGTTAACATACTTTCTCGCAAGGTATAGTGGTTTTTATGCTGGAGGCCGGGTTGACATCATGAAGCTGAGCAAGCGTAGCAGATTCGCAGATTTCGCTTGCTTACAGATTACCGCCTGCAACTTCCTGCGAGGTGGTTCTCTCTTGCCTGGGGAAGGTCGGGCTGTGGGCTGTTCATGTCCAGATTGAAGCGAAGAAAGGAGTAAAATGCCCCACGTTGCATCCTGAACTCCAGAGCTCAGTTCATAGTTTGGTACGTGCGAAGACTCAGTCTCAGCCCTCATCTCGGATGCGCCTGAATGCAGCTGCTGTACCAGGCTGACTACTACCTGGGTTTTTTCTTCTGGCTAGATGTGATCAGCACGGCGACACTACTGCAGCGGGGCTGAATTGCGTGCATTTCAGCAGCGTGCTCGAGCTGGGCTTGAAGCATCTTGGGGCTGAGGCTTGACCTAACATGGGTCAGCGAGGCTATCCAGGCCAGGCCCAGTGTCGCACGACAAAAGATGTCTTTGATCGTGAAGCATCGTGAAGACTGGCTCACCGGCAGGGTGGTGGCGAGGGTGGTGATGCCTCGGACCTGCGGTCCGGCAGGACCCTAGCCGTTTGCGCACGGAACCAGGGACCGTGCTTATCGTTTCCTTGCTCTCGAAGTGTACCTCGGTTAGGACAGCAAGGGTTGGCGCCCGCGCTGGGCGTGTGGTGAGAAACCTAGATTTTGTGCAAATCACTGCTTCTGTAGGAACGACTCCAAGTCTCCAAGTGACTGCGGTTAGCTTCCAAGAGATGCGCAAGCAAGGTTAGGGTCCTTCGACTGGTCGATTGCTCAGTCCTTCTATGCTGCATGATTTTGGTATGCAACACGCCATAACTCCTTGCGTTTGAGGTGAGACTTCTCAAGCTTTACAAAGCATACTATGAGGCAACACGTCTTGGATTCGGGGCATGCTGGTCTGAGAATGCTGCGACTGTTCCTTCTGTTCCTGTGCACAGGCCAAACAGAGAAGGTTGGAACGAGAAAGAAGAAAGCAATCAGGTGAAGACCTGCAGGCAGAACACATCTCTGATGCACCTTAGTGTACAAATCCTTATCTCTCAACTTCAATCGGTTGATCCTATAGGATGACTGGGATGAAGCAGACTACGAAGCAGTCGAAAAAGCGGAAGGGAAGGCCAACGAGAGCTCCGAGCTCAGCTGAAGCCAACGACATCGAAGTGTGGCGACCTCCACCTTGTTTTTTCTCTTGATGTCTCAGCATCCCATGCGATCAATGGCGGAGGCCGTGTAGGGAAAAAGCTTTCCGAGATGACAACGAGACGTGTCATCTGTTGAGGCCTCAGCATGCTGAGTGTTCCTGTGATGCTACAGGAAGTCATCAATCTGGACTGCAATCTGGTACTGGAATGCTTCTGCATCTAGGTCTCATTCTCGCGATGCTTCTGATCCTGCCGCTGCTCTCCAAGGAGTCTGTAGCTCTGGCATGCTCTGGCTACGTTGCACTTGTTCCCCATGACAGCATGACACAAAGATACACAAATCTTGCCGCGGCTTGAAACAGCTTCGCCAGCATGCCAGGCAGATCAGACACCGTACTCGGTCAGCTATGGTGCCAACGAAGTTTGGCAGGTCATTTGGTCGGTCACATTTGTGTACCTGTTTGATTGGACATGCGAGGGCTTTCAGGCAAGTCAAGGCGCCATACAAGGCATCGCTACTTGCAGGCTTTCATGGCCAAGATGGGGAACACCTCATCTGCTGCACAGCTTGCCACGAAGTCGTGACTCGGTCGCAAGGCAAACAGCTGGTGAAGCTTCGTAGAAAGGATCAGTTTTCTTGGCCCAGGTACGATGAGGTCGTCGCCTCAGATTGCGATTGGTGTGCGGTGCGAGTGGGCGCGCAGTTGGCGGCACGAAGGCAAATTCGTGTTTCGCATGCCCGGAGAAACCTAGGCGCTTCTGGAATATGTGTATTATCACAACTGGTACGTCGCGAACCACCAAGCCCGCTACTCGGGAATATTGTTGTTGTTGTTGTTGTTGTTGTTGTTGTTGTTGTTGTTGTTGTTGTTGTTGTTGTTGTTGTTGTTGTTGTTGTTGTTGTTGTTTGTTGTTGTTGTTGTTGTTGTTGTTGTTGTTGTTGTTGTTGTTGTTGTTGTTGTTGTTGTTGTTGTTGTTGTTGTTGTTGTTGTTGTTGTTGTTGTTGTTGTTGTTGTTGTTGTTGTTGTTGTTGTTGTTGTTGTTGTTGTTGTTGTTGTTGTTGTTGTTGTTGTTGTTGTTGTTGTTGTTGTTGTTGTTGTTGTTGTTGTTGTTGTTGTTGTTGTTGTTGTTGTTGTTGTTGTTGTTGTTGTTGTTGTTGTTGTTGTTGTTGTTGTTGTTGTTGTTGTTGTTGTTGTTGTTGTTGTTGTTGTTGTTGTTGTTGTTGTTGTTGTTGTTGTTGTTGTTGTTGTTGTTGTTGTTGTTGTTGTTGTTGTTGTTGTTGTTGGTTGTGGTTGTGGTTGTGGTTGTTGTTGTTGTTGTTGTTGTTGTTGTTGTTGTTGTTGTTGTTGTTGTTGTTGTTGTTGTTGTTTGTTGTTTGTTGTTGTTGTTGTTGTTGTTGTTTGTTGTTGTTTGTTGTTTGTTGTTTGTTGCTGTTGTTGTTGTTGTTGTTGTTGTTGTTGTTGTTGTTGTTGTTGTTGTTGTTGTTGTTGTTGTTGTTGTTGTTGTTGTTGTTGTTGTTGTTGTTGTTGTTGTTGTTGTTGTTGTTGTTGTTGTTGTTGTTGTTGTTGTTGTTGTTGTTGTTGTTGTTGGTTGTTGTTGTTGTTGTTGTTGTTGTTGTTGTTGTTGTAGCCGCTATGGATCACAGCAGGCTGTGTAGCTTTGCTAACAAGGCTCTGGGTACCAACGCTAGAGGCTCGCAACGTGCCCCTTCTGCGAAGCTTAAGGGACCGTCCTCTTACTGAGCCATAGCCATTCGAGGAGCCGCGTGTCGCTGTGATCTACCGGGTCCCAATTCCCGGGCCTCTGTCTGCAGTTATACAACCTTGGCATGAGGTAAGCGGTAGTGGTTTTCACCTTTTCCGCAGGGTGAAAGGAGTCGGTTCGAGTTCTCTCTTTCCGGCGAAACTAGCGGACGGCGCAATCGCCAATGCACCAGCATTCATTTGAGAGCATTCGCAAGAAGGCCTTTCGCAAGGCTTGCAATAAGGTTCATCGAGCACAAGAAAGCATCCCGTACCGGAATGGTACGTTGACGCCTGAACATCTGCGTCGCAGTGGACTCACCCCCCCCTCCCCTCCCCCCCTCCCAGTGCAGCCTAGCTCCACGATTTCTCCTTCAGGTCCCTCAGGTATCTCGGCCAGTTTCCGCTCGCGCCCGAGAGGCGGTCGTGCCAGCAAGTCTCTTCGTGTTCTCTCCTGGAATGCAGGGCACCTTGGCATGCAGCAATGGGCAGAAGTGAAGACATGGCTTCGCACGGAGGCCAAGTCAGTCTGTGACATTCTTGTCCTTCAGGAAACCCACTGGAGTGAGACAGCAGAATTTGATGTCGAAGGCTGGCACTGCGTCAGCTCCGCCACAAAAGGGGCTGCTCGAGCACCTAAAGGTAAAGCCACTCCAGGGCAACGCCCCAAGCAAGGCGCTGCCACGCAGCCGGCTGTTCACGACACAAGCCGAGCGGACGGCGTCATGGTTCTTCTCTCTCCGCAGATAGACAAGAAGAAGATAAGATGGCGCGAGCAACGCCGGGGAAGGCTCATTCAGGTCATCTTCCCGTGGCTTGGGGCTCGTGTGCATGTACTAGCGGTTTACCAACATGCCTGGTCTTCTAAGAAGACTCCACAGCAGAACAAGGATGACCGCTCACACCTGCTCCGCGATCTGTCGGCTGCGATACGGGCCATTCCAGCGCGAGATACTTTTCTCTTGGCAGGAGACTTTAATGCTCGACTGACCCCGCAGGAGGGTCTGGTAGGTCAGTGTAGCACCAAGCCAGAGCAAACTCAGATGCAGGATGAATCGTTCCAAGCCTTAGTCTCCTCCCATCGGTTGGTAGCTCTTAACACATGGTCTAGTGGTGCAGGTCACACTTTTTTCCTGAATGGTCAGGGATCACAAATTGACTTCCTGCTCACTTCAGAAGCCTCGGCCAAGGGCCTGGCAAAGCAGTCTCGGCCGTGCAAGGATCTTCAGCTCGGCAAATGGAAGAGGGGCGGCCACCTTCCAGTCTTGGCTCAACTCAGACCCACCCAGCACTGGAATCTGCCAAAGCCTGCTTGTCCTTCCACGACCTTTCATAAGGAAGCTCTAGAGACGGCTGTCCGTTCAGGTCTGCCAATAGCCGGTCGCATGCAGGACTGGGTGGGCCAGCGTCTGTCCTCTCGGACTCACACGCCTGATGAAGTCAATCAGGTACTGCTGGAGGCCTCTGCACTGTTCTTCCCCAAACCACGGCCTCAGCAAGCTCCTGAAACTGCTCAGCACCGTGCGACGCTGCGAATGTGGAGTCGAGTCGCTCATATTCGTTCTTTGCATGAGGACTCCATAACCACCTTATCCGACCTAGATCAGTCTTTGGAGGACCTGAATCGATGGCATAAGCAGGCTCTCTACTTAGCCAAGAAGGAACGACACCGAGCTTTCCAGGCTGAGGTCGATGAGGCGTGTGCCAGGCACGATTCTTACATCGCACACAAGACCCTCAAGAAGCTCCGACCTTGGGAACCTCAAACTAAGGCACAGCTTCAGGGGCCGGACGGTCTGCTGCTGGATTCTTCCTCTGAGCTTCGCCTGCTTCGAGACCACGTGGAACAGGTCTTTGCCAGACATCCGCCTCTTGATCACCAGGTGGACTCGCTACCGGAAATCCCGGCTGGTCTGCTGGCAAAGCACATAGGCTCAATAAGACCGCACAAGGCGGTACCGCAAGGCTCTGCTCCGGCGGCTGCCTGGCGGCTCTGCTCGGCGGCTGCGGGAGAGGCGTTAGCAGCAACGCTGCAAGCTCGGGGGCAACGCCCATCGCCGGCTGCTGAAGTACTTCAGCCGCCCTTAAAGGATGCTGACTTGTGTTTTATCCCAAAGCCTAACAAGCCGGCCACGAAGCCTGGCAATCTACGTCCCCTCGGCATCATTCGACCAGACGGCAAGGGCCTGGCGGGGGCTTGCAGAGATCAGCTGTCTCCCTACACGGCTGACTATCTTCGGGATCTCCCGCAATTTGCCTACCAGCCGAATCGCGGTCTTTCAGATGCCTTGAGCAGGGTCGTTGGTCATGTCACTCAGGTACGCAATGACTGCCAGGAGGCCCGACGAACCAGGCATCAACTTCACTCTGGGCAAACTCGTCCCCAGCTAGTAGGTGGTATCTGCTTTGCATTGGACTTGTCACAAGCCTTTGACATGGTGAGCAGGACAGACTTGCTTAGCACACTGCAGGACGCGGGAGTCCCGCAGGACCTCATTGACCTAGTTGCCTCATTGCATGCTGGCAGTGCTTACACGTTTCGCACCCAGGGCGAAGAGGACACGGTCCAGTCCACTGCGGGCATTAAACAGGGGTGTAAGCTTGCCCCCACACTTTTTCCATGCTTACGGGCACCATTTTCCGGGAGCTCATAGCTCTTGTTGGAGTTCGAGCGGTAGTGGACTACCTCACGGGCTATGCAGACGACCTTACGGTTCATCGCGACATCCACTCGTTAGAGGACCTGGGTCGCGCTCATGCTCTGATTGAGCAACTGTTGCAGTTGGTCCGCAGCCATGGTTTTGCTGTCAATGGAGCAAAATGCACTGTCATGATTAAACTCGAGGGCCAACAGGCGCAACGCGCCATCTCCAAGCACACTTATTGGCGCACCGCGCCTGACGGAACCCGCCATAAGATGTGGAGACTGGGAGAGTCCAAGTCTCACGAGGGCTTTCCACTGGTGACGTCCTTTAAGTATCTCGGCGTCATGCTCTCCTACTCCAACTTCGAGAAGGCCACTCTCAAGTTCCGCTTGCAGGAGGGCAATGTGAAACTGCAGCAGGTACGCCGCTTTGTACACAACAGACGAACGGCGGGGCCAGCATCGCGGTTGCACATTTGGCATAGCACTGTCTGGGCCACAGTAGCCTCAGGATTGGTGGATGTGGGCTTGACCCTAGAGACAGCTAAACTGTTGCGGGCTTGGCACGCTCGCAAAATCCGGGCTGTCCTGAACAAGCCAGCGCACCTGACACACATATCCACAGCTGACCTCTATGCCTCCCATGAGATCATAGACCCTGTCCGTAAGCTGCAGGCGCGACAGGCCAATCGGGTCAAGCGCTTAGGTACTCGACAGCGGAAGACTCCTGCTGGGGATATCTCTTTAACTCAGCGAGCGCTCCTCCAGGCGGAGGCACTCTCTGCTAGTTATGCAGACGTTCTGCAGCAACTCTGTAAGGACACATCACAGCAGGCGTCTCCCCCGTCCTTTGTGTGCCCGACGTGTGCTCAGGCCTTCGACACCGAGGTTGGCCTACGCACCCACCAGGCCCGCAAGCATCCAGGCTCGGTCATCAGATATGTCCCTCGAGGCTTCTCCCACACCCTCTCTGTAGGAGGGCTCCCCAAGTGTGCGGCTTGCAACAGGCAATTCCCTCAGATGAGGGCTTAAAGGACCACTTGTTATCAGGTGCCTGCTCGGAGCCAGCTAGGCTACAGGAGCTCGATGATGCGGCGCACCCTCCCTTGGATTCGCAACATCAGCCCAGGTTGCATCCCAGGCAGCAGCGCTTGCACGACGCTCTGACAACACACACGGCTGTGGAGCTCGGGCGATCTGATGAGTCTCAGGATCTTATGTCACATTGCTTGCTGTGTGGGTTCTGGACCCCGGACAATACCAAGCTCAAGTCTCACATCCGGCAGGCCCACAAACCTGAATGGGCGGCTCATGGCGCTACAGCTGCAACTCAGAGCAGCAAATCAGGCCTGACCCTTGTCAAGGGCATGCCTTGCCCGTGCTGCCGCAAGCCTGTTACGGATAAGAGGCAGCATCCGGCACAATGTCCGATCCTTTTTCAGATTCTGTTTTATGACTTGGTTCATGCACTTTCCCGCTGCCAGGGCGGACCGCTACGCAGGTACATGCCAGCGGTTGGCAGGACACAAGGCAACGCACCCAAACGGGACGATACCACCGCTGTTGGAGCAACGCCCCAGACTCGCCAGGCAACGCCTGCAGGCCCCCTGCCACCGAAGTCAGGGGCGGTAGAATCAAAGGACGGCGCGCTCGCTGCTCCCCGCTCGCTGCGCAACATCTCCAACTACTGCTATGTTAACTCAACGCTTTCGGCCCTGGTGCCGACGTGCATCTTGCTGGAGCACGGAGGGGCAAGCACCTCCCTCCATCAGGAAGTGGCCGACTCTGTCTCTGGTTCTCCTTTCACCCTGACTGCCTCTTTCACGCTTCGCCATCTTACTCCCACTTGGCGCTATGATGGCCAACAACAAGATGCTTCGGAGTTTCTAGTGGCCTTATTTGCAGGCATTACCGCCTTTCCGATTGCACGACCCTGGGAAGTCAGGGATGTAAACACTACTGAGGTCACCGATGCGGGAGGTCCGCTCGCTTTGCTGCCAGCTCCAACGACAGGTGGATCCCATGCACTTCAGGAGCTGCTCTCTCGGTGGTCTGGCCAGCCGGTGCACACCGCCTTTCGAGGGCAGCAACGACTGGTGGTTCTCTCAGTGGCGCGATTTGTTGAAGGCCGCAAGCTCAGCTATGCTGTCACTGGTCTGCACCACCCCCTTCAGCTCTCGCAGTGGGCCCCGACGGGCTCCGTACAACTAGAGAAAGGATGGGTTCAGTCCTGTATCTTCCACATAGGTGACACCCCGCACAGTGGACATTATCGCTCCCTCTGGAGGAGCAACCCCGATCAACCTTGGCTCAGCACGGACGATGGTCGTCCGTCGGTTCAGGCCTCAGATTCAGATCTCAGGCAAGCACGCCACGGCTGCTATGTGCTGTTAGTGCGACTTGGTTCATCACCGCACGCAGCGGAGGCTGGCCCTATGCCAGTCCAAGTTTCAGATGATTAAGCTGAGGGTTCCCCTGAGGCCAGGGGCCCCTACTTCCCCTTGCAGGAAGGGGGCGACCTACTGGCTCTGTGGGACCGACCTGCCTACACGGCAGGGAGCAGGAACGCTGTTGTTCAGTTTTGCTGCTCAAGTTGTACAGCTGACGTAGCTCTTCTACTCAGCGTTTGTGTGCAATCGCGGCCTATACCTGTCATGCTAGTCGGGCAACGCTCGCTGCTTTCCCAGAAAGGGCAACGCCTGTCAGCAACACAGCTGACCAATGGCAGAAATCGGCTTTACAAACCCCCTCTCTCGGCTCGAGAAGGGGGGTTTGTCCGAGACCTAAAAATCAAGGTTTTGCAAACCCCCATTCTCGGCTCGAGAATGGGGGGTTGTCCGAGGCCCCCAAGCCATTGCCGGCAAGCCTGGCCTCTGGAGCCTCTTACGAATAAGGTTAGCCTTATTAGGCACAGTGTGCTAACCGCCAGGGTGTGCCACATCGTTCACCGATGCAATCTGCTTGCCCACAAAAGCGGAGCTACCTCAGATAACAGCACTAGCAGCCGTTCCACGTGCTCATCACCTTTGCGACCTTACGGCCCATCGCCTTTGATTGAGAGTGACCATGAGTGGGACGCCACGTAACAGGCACTCTGAGTGACGGTCCCGCGGGGTACGGCTCATCAATCATTGGTTCGTGGACATGGGACGCCATAGTCCACACTGAGGGTGACGGAGGGTTTCTCACCTACGCCTGAGACGCATGAACCGGCTTTTGAGGTAGCTTGTAGGGTAGCTCTCTCCTAACGTTAGCCTGTCTCAGCGCTTTCAGGCCCAGGCCCTTTGCAGTTCTGCTCTCAGCTCTTTGCTCAGGTGCAAAGGCAGTTTCACACGCCCGCAATGAGCAGAGCCCGCTCGCTCAGCGTCTAATAATAAATTGTTGTTTTTGTTGTTGTTGCTGTTGTTGTTGTTGCTGCAGCAGAGGACAGGATGAAGGATCATGGACTTGCATGGTTAGCAGCACTCAGCGTTTGGGCAGAGCTCGCTGACTGCAGGGGATTTACTGCCCGACTGCGAATTGTGCTGGAAGATTTCTAGGCTGGACAAATGAACACGACTTCCCTGCATCCCTTCTCAGAGAGCTGGCTTTTCCGTATGACCGCGACGAAGTGCAAGCGAAGATGCAGCATGTACCTAGCTGAGATGAGTTGGCCGGATCAGTTAGTTCTGCCTCGATTTGTTTTTTTACGTCGATTTTTGGCGGAGTCAATCTTGACAGGCTCACTGTTCTGGATCGGCCTGGCAGGACCCGAGCTTGCACGGCATTGAGCGGGCTTGTGTTTGAGTTCACAGCAAGCCATACTACGCATGCGATGCATGGTCTCATGCGTTGCATGACAAGTCTAGCTAGTCAATTCTTGTTGAACCGCTTCCACAGCTTGCTCGTGCAGGGCCTCGGGGCGAGGTGGACTTGAGTTCCGCCTTGCAGGCCATTTTGCATTGTGGCACACAAGTGTGGGCTTAGCAGCAGCAAGCATGCTTCTTCGTGTCTGTTGGCTTATGCCTCACGAGCCTCGTCGCCGCAGTACGCACAGCTGAATGCCACTGTCGTGGCCGGCTTCGAGAGCAATCGCATCCTCGCGTACAATACCCAGGCCTTCGTCTGCTGGTAGAAGCAACAAAGGGGCAGCGCACGCATAAATGCTGTATGCTTTCAGTTACTTTTTCATGTCAACCGTTGCAGGACCTCTGGATGTCCTTGGGAACCCTGCCACCCGAAGTTAAGGCTGGGACACACGGCATTGTCGACCCTGAAAAGCAGAGTGATTGAGGGGTTTAAGGTTTAGCACTTTTTTTCGGGTTTAGGGTTTAAGGTTGAGGGTTTAGGGTTTAGGTTGAAGATTTAGGAAACATTTTTCTTCAGGACTTGAGGACATGGAATTTACTTTGGCTTAAAGTAGATATGCAAATCGATGAGCATGCTTTTAAATGATAGAAGAAGACAGTCCATCTTTACTTTATTGTTTGTAGACGAGTCAATGTCAATGTTGCATGCTGTCGCAATGTGCCACACAGATTCACGGCAGCAGGTGCTCGAAGCTCAACGAGAAGCTTCAATGCACGCTGCATCACGCGACCTAACACAAACGTTGCACCAAGCAAAAGTCGTGCAAGGCTGATATGTGCGAACAGCAGCGCACAAAACCCAAGCGCAGCAACGTATCCTGACAGCAAGATAAACACAGTCAAGCTCCGTGCCCTCCTGAATGGCTAGCCGCCAGCTTTGTTGCGGCAGTGCCAGTGACACATCGTGTTGTGAATTCTGAACTGAGCGTGGGTACATAAGTCTCAGATGCAGGCATCCCTTTGTGATGTGCCACATGAACGGATTCCCTGCAAATTTGTACGGACATTGGACACGGTATGGTGACGCGTGGTGGTGCAGAGTAGCCCGTTGTGCGAGGCAACTTTGTCAGAGCCGTGGGCAGAGTCGTGCGCGACGTCAACGATTGCAAATGCCTCGGAGTGGAGTTTCGTGACTGTCTAGGCAATGTTGCTATATTGCGCTCCGAGGACCTGTTCGGTTTGTCGCTCCTGAAGAACGCCGTCAGTGGCTTGAACATCCACCAGGTTCGTGGGACCTGTTCTGGTAATTCTCTCGTGGGTCGATTCTGAGAAAATCAATTTAAGCTGAAAGCTCGAGCTGTCGAAGCTCTTCGAATCAGAGCCGTGATTTCCGGAGGTGTCTTGCCCGTTAGATCTCCGTGCGACGGAGATTCAGGCACTTCTAGTGGCAGTCAGAGATTTCGTTTCATGGTGAGCGTTTCCAGATGAAAATGTCAGGCGCATTTCACGCAGTTCATAGTTCCTCGTGGGGAGCTCAGAGTTGGTTATTGATGCTGTGCTCCAGGCAAGTGTCGAATTCCTGAGGGCAGCGGTCATACTACCTCACCTTTTACTATGACATGCGGCCTTTCAATCGTCAGACCTCAGCGTGGCCACCTCAGAAACAGTGGCAGGGAGGCAAGCGACACAGCTCAAAGGTCCCTGATCTTGCCTTGACCTTGCTACAGTTGCCACACCTGTGCGGAGGTTCAGCTTGGGCGTGACGTTTTTCGTCATGGTCCTTCTAGTCACCGCATCTCTGATGTTTACGAGCGATGCAAATCGACTGGTGCTGCGCCCTGCCGGTGCCCGAGTAAGAGGATAGCTTCCGCCAGCAGCCAGGCTCATTCGAGTCCGTTATCGGAGAGCTTTCTACCTCTGAGGTTGAAAAGATGATTGAGCGGATCGAGGCGAAAATGCGTCGTGTGCGAAGCGTCTTCGCAAGCTCGCTTCCGTGTCTTGTTGCACAAGGCGATTCGAGACAAGCCTTTGCTGGCCATGAAGATGGCATGGGCCTCAAGGATTTGTGGGCGATCGTCTGTGCAGCTCGAAGCCCCCAGGCCGATGACGAGTTCAAGGCTGAAGAAATCAAGAAGGCGCCTCTCCCGGCAGTTGGATGCGGTAAGTTTAATGGGCCTTCTATGCAGTGGTGGTCGATAGAGCAAGGTGACACAACAGGATGAGGGGCAGCTTGCTAGAGGTTGTGTTCTGTCTGTGTAACAACGGATTTCCTGCAGACGTCAAATTGCAGAAACGCCAGTGGCGTATCGCCGGGCCGTCGCATGATGTGAAGCGTAGCTGCTTGACCACCATGCCAGGAAAGTATGATGAGGAACAAGCAGAAGCCACTGAGAAGAATCGCTATGGACTCGCTGCTGACCTGTGCACGTATGGCAAGACATTTTAGCCACCGTTTCAAGCTTTTAGAGGCAGTAGTAGATCCACACAGCTTGCCGTTGCGTACGGCGAGCATGAGCCCAATCTCCTGGCTGCGAGGAAGCCTCCAGACTATGTGCCTCTCGGCCAGAGGTCATGGAGACGGTGATTCTGGAGAAGACCATCATTAAGCCTCTTGCTTGCAGGTAAAGCCGAACAGTGCCCCTTTGGAGTAGGGCACGTGCCAATCCGAACAAAGGCTTGGATCTTTGCTTGCCCTGGGCTTCGGCGAAGCTGGTGCCGACATCATTGGCCGGCACCCCTGTCTCACAGCCCGATTCAACGCAGCCCAGTTGCGTCCTTGAACTAAGGCAAGAACATGAGTGGCTCCGACTCGGCTGGTGTGAATGCCATGGTGCCAGGGCGCAAGTGCGAGCCGGACAGCTCAGTTTTCACATGGTTCGGCAGGAGCTCCATTGCAATCGGAGTCTCGACCTTCACTGAGGTGTATAGTCGGCATTCTTCGTGTGCGCGATTTCAGCACCGCCACGGAGGTCGGAATTCTTCTGGGGCGTTCAAGCGTGGATCCTTCCGCTTAGAACAGGGGGTCAGGGCGTGACAGCTTTGTTGTGCCTCATGCGTCAAGGCCCCACGTGGATTCGTGGTCGTATCTCTCACACTTGTGCGATTTGTTCGAGCTTTTCTTCATGGTATCTTAAGTTATCCAATGCTCTCTCAAACTCTTTCCTTTAAACTTCTTTTCAACTTCGTCTCGAATCTCTCTCACTTTTGATTCAAGCAGTCTCTCCATCTCTGTCCATATTTCACAACTTTTTCGGAAGCCACCATGCAGTCATGGCGGTGCTGCTGGGATGTGCACTTTACCCTGGAAAACTGGCGTGTGTGCGCAAGCTGACGATTCATGACCTGAATTGCGCAGGTGGCAGCTGTTAAGGTTGTAAAGAAATGGTCAGGATGAATATGGTGCTGTGCAATCGGCAACAGGTCCTCCAGGCCAAGGTCATGATGTTCTCCAACCAAATAGCGGAAATCGTTCGCAGCCCAGTGGAGCTCCTCTTGGATCCTCGTCCCGGAGGAAAGCAATTTTTTCAACCACTAAGGTTCATGGAGTTTGCAACGAATTCCACGGAGCACTTGGCTCGGTGAGAAGCAGTCGACAAACACAGTCTCTCATGGACTAAAGCGGCACTTGAAAGAATACCGATGAAGGCTCCGAACAAGAACACTGGTGATTCCTTCCTGGTCATTTGGAAGGAGAGCCACGATGCAGGACTGGTCAGACTATCGTTCAGAATTTCAGAGAATGCTGACTCGTGACTAGGGCGTTGTGTCAAGTATAGCAACACGTCTTCCGCACAGCGAGAACTTGCTTCATGGGATTTCCCCATGCCGGTCAGGACTAGATGGTACCGAGCTGATGCAGAAATACGCAGAAGGCTGCTTGGCATAGCTGCTGAGGTACGAATATCTCCGTGAGCTTGTCCAGAGAAGTCGGCCGTGCAGGTGCCATAGTTTCCTCTGCATGTGTCATTGGCGCTGTCCACCATTCGCCGCATCCTGAGAGCATCAGAGTCCTGGCCCGACATGACATGCAGTGACATGCAGGCCTCTTCTCGGGAGCTATAGAGAACACCCTGGGCTACAGTATCGGCTGGGCCGCACTCCGAGCGAAGCCCCGCAGTCCGATATGAAGTGAACTGCACCTGCTGTGCCTGAGGCTCCAACTGCCGGGTGCACCTGAGCATCGGCCTTCACAAAGGATGGGCCATTGAAGGTGCAGTGCTGATCTCAGGTCGCAGATACTGCTGGATGTGATGCTTCCGGCTCATGGTCTTGAGGGTCTGAGTCCTTTTCCTTGAGGTCGGCAGCGAGTTCAAGATCGATTGTTCATATCTATCGCCGAACGTGAGCATCGCCACGTCCATCGAGCGATCCACTGTCTGCCTGTCACGCTTGGGGGCCCTGCAGGGCCCGGGCAGGGGGGCGCACAGCGTGATTTCTGCTGGTAGCAGAGCCAAGAAAGGCAGCTCGCATGCGATTGAAAGCCCGGCATGTCCGGAGCCAGTGCAGCCCTGTAGCAGGAAGCCTATGGCGTGTCGGTCATGGTAGCGCAATCAGCAGCAAACTCAGGATCCCATGTACTGTTGCTGTGGATGCTGTGGTTTCTCACGAGGTTGTTGATCTGTGTGATTATCCCATCCGGCGCCCATCTCAGCAGAAAATCTGTCGCTGATGACGACGACAAGATGCCTCAGTCAATCTGCCTCTTGCGTGATGCATCACTACGCGGCAGGTCCCAGTGCCGATTGATTGACAAAGTCATCGTGAGAGGCCGTCAAGTTCTTCATATGCTGAAGCGGAACCCAAGTTCGGACTGTTCTTGGTGAGGCTCTCCAGCACCGATGGAGCTCTACTGCGTCGACCTGGATTACATGAGTAGTGCTCTTGGAATACCGTCTTTACATCCCAGCTTTTCGCCCAACCTTAAGCCCTAAACTCTAAACACTGACTACCTTGCCGCAGTGGAGATTCCAAGCTGCTATGCTCAGGTGTGGAAGTGGACCTGACGTCTCGACCCAAGGCAAATCAGTATTACGATATAGGATAGTTTTAAGTGTAGTACACAACAACAGCAGCATTTGGAACAGTCGCAGTAGTTGTGGCGGCAGAAGTTGCGGTGGCAGTTGTGTTAGCCTGTTAGCGTCGTCATCGCAGAATTAGTGGTAGTAGGAGTTGTAGGTATAAGTAGAAGTTGACGTACAGTGGCGGTGGCATTAGGCCCAGTAGGCATCATCCAATGTCCTTATTTGGCTTGGTTGTGCCAGGGGCTGGCCTGGAACACTCGACAAAGGTTCAAGGCCGAAAGTGTGACTTAATAACGGCAGTGTGAGTTCTGTCCAGCAATGAGGCCTCTCTGTCACTTGGCAGGTCCGGCAGCAGATAGAGCAGGAAAAGAAGGCAGTGCTCCACAAGGAGTGCGGTTCTTGCAACAAGCCGCACAGTCAAGCTCCCTCTGTCCGGTTCAGGCACAGAGCCCAACAAAACCTACTCGCAGTAGAGGTTTGGTCTGTTCGCATGCTCCTGCAGGATTTGGCAGAGATCTTCGTAACAGACGAGGTCAGATGACCAGACCCTTAGTTCCGGCCTCCATTCGTCCGACAATTGAACATGAGGTTATCCTGCAAATGCGAGAGCGCTACACTGCCGTCTCCTCAGACAGAAGCCTGGTAGCTCGCAACTTGCTAGTGAATCGCAGGTGCCAACATGGGTTTTGTGGTGTGTTGGACCGTGCAGTACAGGTAGAGTTCTTCCAGCTTTTCAACATGGGCTACCAGAACTACTCCCAAGGGGAGTGGCAGGTGGCACGGCGAATGCTGTCCGACACTCAATCTTGAAAATGCACACAGATTCATGCCACAGCAACGTGGTGGGCAAAGGATGCACATCAAGAGCGACGTGGCTGCTGAAGATGGCCCCAGCACGGCCTTGCTGAAATTCATGGAGGCCCATGTGACATGGCGGATAGAAGAGCCCAAGGCGTGCTGTGTGCCATGTTTTTGACAGGCACCTTACGGCTTCGAGGCCCCGAAAGGATGGCAAGGGATCCGGGAGCTGGCCAGGTCCCCAGGTCCGTAGGTCGCCGCTTTCTCGGCTGCGGATCGGTGCTGGCACTTCGCCCCCAGGTTTGTTAACGACATTGGGGAGGGTTGTGGTCTGCTCCCCGGTTTGTCACTGGAAGAGAAGCTCAGCTTCCCTTCGCTTCAAAGCAAAGAGCACTTCTTTCCGAGGTTCTCGGGGAGGCGAAGGCCGGTCCCGCGAGATCAGCTCGGCTCAAAGCTCGGCAAAGGGGACTGGGCCAAAATGGGAATGGCTCACTCAAAGGGTTCTGACAAAGTCACAGATGAGATCTTGGGTCCCGTGCAAAAAGAGCCATCCTTATCCTTCTCCGTGTCACGTGAAACTGCCAGAAAGAAGTTCTGAGCAGTTCAGGGACCGCCTGAGGCGGACTCGTGTAATGATTGCATTTGACGAAAGTCCACAGGGCTGCATTACAAGAAGCATTGACGGAGTAAGAGCAAGTCTAAATCCACGAGAGCTGCTTGTGGACCTCCGATTGCTCTGTGTTTTATGCCCCTCTCCGAGGACGTCTTAAACGAGTTGCCCCAAGACAAAGACAGGATGCGACGACACGGCTAAGAGCGCGTATCGGTTCGGACGGGTAGCTGTCTGATGTGATTGAGCGAAGTCTTATTAGCCCTTCGACGTTGGCATTCGTCTGGCATGCTGTTCGGGTCCCTGCCAACCCAGGCATTGCACAAGAAAGCAACAGACATATAGAGCCCAGACTTCGAATGCCCCGAGGCCGAGGCTCTTAAGTGGTGTGGACTTCTTGTGTTGCTGTCGGCTTCGCAGGGACGTCTTGATATTTCTCACGGCTTAGCCGCCATCATTTATGTTGAGGTGCCATGCTGCGGTGGAATCGCCCCCCACGCCATGGCTTAACGCATTCCAAAGCACTGGGCCTGATGCTGCTAGCCAGCAGCGCAGCAATGCGTGTGCTGTCGTTTGTATTGCAGATTGGTCAGCCTGTTGCACACTTTCAGACGCAATTGCTGAAGAGTTGTGTTTCACCCATGGGCACGAACCCCGTGCAATCGTAGACTCTCAAGCTGGGCGACTGCAGAACGCTCAACTTCAAAGTCATGTTTGAGGCGCCGGCATGAGAGTTGCGACTGCACGAGCTGCAGACGGCACCTCTTTCACAAAAGGTTGCAGTTCTGTGGAAGAAGGATGGAAACTTCAAGGACCTGCGCCTTGGTTGTGGCCCCCGGCGTGAGCTCCCTCAGACGAGGCAGGGGCATGCCTTCCGCGCCCGTGAGCTTCGGTTTGGTGTGCAGCACACAACATCCTGCGGCAAGTTGGACCCATGACTTGGAGCACAAGTTCGTCTTCCTCTGCAGTGCAGTCTTCTTGGCAGGTCGGCACCGGTGGCCAGACGAATTTCATTTGTGAGGAAGCCTGGAGGTGATTTCACTTTGGACTGTGTCGAGCATGATATTCAGCTGAACTTTTTGGGTTAATCCACAAACAGCCAGTTAGACGTTTGGAGGTTGAGAAGACAAGGCCCTCGTGCCAGAGTGCTGGCAGCAACAGTTGGATAATGGGATGTCGCTTCCAAGAGTGGCACCGCTCAAAACAGGGCGGACACGGTAGATTCACTGCCAGTGCACGAACCGCAGAGTAGCACCTTTGTGTGGAACCTTCCAGCGCACTTCAGCTCGTGGCTTCGATATGACTGGGCTCAAGTTGGGGCACCGCACATGCCCCGGGCTGCTTTGAGGCGCGGTGTGCATCTGTATGTCTTGTGTGTGGCAGGGAACGTGGTGTACTTTTGGGAAACGCAGTTCAGAGTTTTGCCCCGAACCGTGCTTGTGGTGCTTTGACTATCTTTGATCAGTCATCTGAGTTCGTCCGGGTGTTCCCATATCCTCCTCGTCGCACCTGTCCGGCAGTTCTATGTGCACTGAACGAAGCTTGTTTGCAAGGTGCCGTTCCAGCATCGTCAAGGCACGTCAAAGATGGCGTTTGCCTCAGACGAGCCAGATGCTTCCGTGGACCTCCAACTTCTGTGATGCACTGTGCCGGACAGGCAATGTTCAAAAAGAAGAAGGACGAAGACAGGCAGAGAGTCCCTGTTGCATCGTGCCATGTGCGACTGAAAGGAAGTTCGATTGTGGCAGGAAGCCTATCGAGCAGGAGATCGCTGAGCTCCAGCGGAAATTCCGCGTCCTTGCCGCTTGGCTCATTGCAACACGCACATTTGAGGGGATTTGCAGAGCAAATGCCGAGCGGAATTGCACCGCGAGGAGAACGACAAGAGAGCCTGCAGTGAAGACTCTCAAGGCTGCCGATCGAGGGAAGCTGCTTCGCATTCTTCGTGCGACTCGCAGAGTGAGTTGCCGAGGCACCATTCGAAAACAGCGTGCCACCATTGAGAAACTTACGCGTGAAAATCGCAAAATGAAGGCCCGTGCTGCAACAGTGGCAGTTTGACCTGGCGCAACAGGGCCGGACCAAGAGTGAGTTCGTCTGGCTTCTGAGGCAGAGCTCAACGAAACTCGTTCCAGCAACGGCACTCAGGCGAGACGCAGCAGGTAATGTTCGAGCCATCGGTGGGTAATGTCCAGCAGTTAGCCGTTGAAATCTGCTGCCAATCGAGTGACAGGCAGAGGCCAAAATGCAGCAGGAGACCATCAACAGGCTGTAGGAGCCTGAGTTTGCATGATAGCTTTGGGCCATGATCGAGGTGCAGCTATCATGAACCAGTACTGGGGTTCAGAGCCCTTCTTGTCAAAGTCCTTGTGTTTAGTGTTTGGGAACCATCGGACAGGACATCCAAAACACCAGGCAGAGTACAAATTGGCGCAAGCACTGGAATCACTGCTTTTGCACTGCTACTGTTGCATCTGAGTCGTGTCATGTGGCTCGTGGGAGCAAGAATCGTGTCGATTGGAGCTAGGCCCAGGCCCCTGTGACTTCAGCTCATCACGGATGTATATTGCATTATTCCTCGGGCCCACTAGCTTCGTGAGCTACAAAGGTGTACTAATTGCAGAAAGATGCAGCGACGTCAATGATCGCCCAGTGCGAATGGGCTGACGTGAAGGATCGTTAAACCTTGCGGACCTTTTGTGATGAATGGGACGCCGCTCGTGCGCGCGCGCGCGCCCGGGTGGAAATCTACAGCTTCTTCAGCCAAATATGCTGGATAGATGCACGACATGTATGTAGATAGCATGGTTAGAAGCATGTCTGAAGAATTGCGTGTGAGTTTATCAATGGTTAGCACCCCTGGGTTGTGAGTCTGCTAACCCTTGCATTATGTTGCTATAAACAGATACATGGACCTGTATTTGTTTATGCTTCGATGATGTGTTTTGGCTGTTGCGTTCTATGTTATGTAATGTTGCGTTGAGTTGTTCCGGTTTTTCATTAAGGTTTCATAAGTTCGTAAGGTTCGAAAGACCTTGGGAGCACCTTAAGATTCACTGAAGTTTAGTCGGACTTGGAATTGACTAGTCCTGCGAGTTCTTACCATACACATACGGGCGCTCTTGGTCGGTTTCGCGCGTGCGCGCGAGGATTGCCTTTGCCGGCATGCGCACGTTTTCGCAGTGCAGACACCTGGCGTGGCGAACACGTGCAGAGTCGGCAACAATGCATCAATGGAAACATACTCTCGCATATTCTTTTTGCTCGATGACTCAAGCTGCTTCAGGGCTGGAGTTACAGATGCATGTGCTGATGGATAGTGTGCTCAGGCGAAGAGATTGGATAGCAAACGCCCAGTTCGCTGAACAGTGTGAACTGCAGATGCTGGGACAGGGTCGTGCGCTGTCAAAGAAGCCGGGGTCATAACACAGGAGCACAGATGAGATCCACCGATGTTGGACTTCAGAACAAGGCCTGAAGCAACCTGTCCTCACCGGCAGCACCAGCACAGGCAACACAACCCAACCGACCACTTTGAAGTTTTCCTGGCTCCGCTGCTCTCGGGGGCAGGGACTCCGGGGACTGAGGATGGCCGACAAAGAGCAGCTCACTGCAAAGACAGATGGCGAGGCTTGGGGCCCGCATCAGATAGGGCCAGGGCCGTTGAGGGGACGGCCTGTTGTCAGGAAACTGAGGCAAAGAAGCTCCAGGACAAGTCGGGGCCACAGCGGCTGAATCTGTGGTGTTCCGGAGGTTTGGGCAAATTTTCGCTAAGCGGCCTTGAGATGCAGTACGGAGACGCTGGTTACCGGAAGTGTTGTTTGACCCAGGCTCGACTCAACCCAGAGACGGATTTTCGAGCTTCGAGAGGCGTGAGCTGTCAGGAATGCGTTCGTCCTCTGTCCCCGGCAAAAGAACGATGCAACTCTGCCATTCGGCAACAGGAGATGGCCAAGAGCGGCGGTGTAAATGCAGCACTCGACAACTCAAAGGCCGCGAAATCTGCATGCGAGGATTTCGCAAGGCAGTGCATGTGTTGCTCCGTGTACGGTCACGCTCATGTTGGCAGAATGGAGACCAAGTGTGTTCCCAACATATATGCTGTTCACGGCATCCTAAGCTGTACTCGGGGGAACCAGAGCGCTGGCAAGCCTTCCTGCCAGGCCATTTCGAAGCAAATCCGGATCCTAGAGAATAGACTGGACAAGGCTGCGCTAAGACAGTTCAGACAGTTCAGCCTCAAGAGCTGCAGATGCTGAACAGGGCTTGCAGAAGTTCAATGAAGCCATTGCCGCCAATCGCACGTTGCGCGAGCAGCAAGCGTCTCAGAATTGATGTCTTTTTTTGCACTCGTTGCATGTAGCTTGACGCAGTCGCACACGGCATGCTGCAGTATCGAGAACCGACACAATGATTAGTAGGCTTGGCCAACTCACGTGCATTGGCTTCCGCCAGTTCCGAGTGCGAGGGAACGAATGGTGCTCGGCAGGAATCAGAACGGGAAGGGTGGATGTAGGTCGAAAATTTGCGAAGGCGTCCGTTTGGTGCAGCATCGTGGCAAGATGTTTGTACCCGCAGTTGGAAAGATGAGATGTGATCCGGAGTCACGATTGTGTTGACTTGCCGGGACCGAGAGATGATTTCAGAACTCGTTTGTTCGTCCCAGCTTCCCTTGTACTCCTGGTACTAGGCTTGGGTGGGACAGGTAGTCCCGGATCCTTGACTGCTGTCGAAAAGCCATCAGTTCCAGCCCAAGCTCATGAAGCACACGTCGGCAACACCCAATTCTCATTCGCTTCCCCTGTCAATACCACGGATGCACAGCGGATAGTGGCTGCAAGCCCTGCTACATTGGCAGTCGGCTGGTCCACGATTGCTCCACAGAGGCATTGTTCCCATATGTTCCTGATGATACGATACTCGGACCAGTGTGAACGTCAGTATGCAAGGCAGCCTCCTGCTTTGCTTTCGTGCGGTGCAATCTTCATGGTGGTTTAGTCATCTCTGGACTGGCTTGGCCTCGTATCCGAGCAATTTGTGTAATGCAAGCAGCAAGTATGACTTTCAGGATTGACACACTTCGAAGGGAACGTGTAGCACGGGGCCAAGTTCGATTGAATGCTTGCACTTGCTGCTGCTTGTAGGTCCGCCCACAACACATCAATTTTGTCGTTCCTATGCTGGTGCACTTGTCAGGTCTTCGATGACATCTACCGAAAGTTAGAGAACGAGTTGTTGCTTCCTCAGGTCGGTTCAAAGCCAGTCAGATCCATTCCAAGAGTGCCGGTCATGCCTGGTTGCAGCAACGCCGGCAGTATGTTTGTCAAGGATATCCTGCTGGGATTAAGGCAACAGAAAAAGAAGGAAATGGCAAACATCATTGAGCAGGCCGTCAGCATCAGCATGGCAAGAAGCCCCACTTCCCGCAAGCGTTGTGTTGCTTCACGCCTCGAGGCAAACGCCGCCTATGAAGCTCGAGACTCCGCCCAAGCGCAGATGGCAAGGCACCCAGGCGGTCACCCAGGTTCATCCACGAGATGATAAAGTGTCAAGCACGTGCATCCCGCCGACCAGTAAGGCATCCCTGAAGCAACAGGCAGACAAGGAGCACGCCGAGTTCGAGAAGGAAACGGCAAGCTTGTCACTTGAACGACACAGCCTACCTCTGATTGCTTGCCCTCCTGTGTAATTTTTGACACAGGAGTGGCGGGAGCTAGGTCGCCTCATCGAGAACGATAAGCGTGGCTTCCCTGCAAGCAGCTTGAAATTGTATCGCCACAACCCGACCGGTCACACGTTGAACTTGCCTGCGGCCACAGAACCGGTTGTCATCCAAGGAATGAAAGAGTTTATGCGCACGAAGGCACTGGCTGCCCAGCATACTGAACTTCATGCCGTTACCATGCAGTTTGTCGTTGTTTTCGGGTGCTTCAGAGACAGCCACAGACATGCTGCTGTCACAAGCAAGAAACTTTTCTTGTGAGCCTATGAAGTCCTTCCTATCGGCGATAACTTGATGCTCCCCGTCTCGCATTATCGGGGGAACTCGCACGCTGGAAGCACACATGCAGGAAGTGTCAATTGCTAAACCCTGGTGTTCTCGGCGGCAACTGCACGTCATGATGCTAGACTTTGCTGCCAAGCGCTTTTGCAGGTGCGTGGGAATCAAGAGGGTCGCACCCCTAGGGTGGAGCTTCTTATCCAATTCCTTGGTCGTGGAGAGTTATGCAGATTTAGGTGAGAGCAAGGATGAGGACAAGCACAAGAAGAAGATCACGAAGTCTGCACCTGATCAGTCTTTGCAAGTGAGCATTGCTGCGCAACGTGTGCTCAGTAGAGGCGTCTCAAATTTTTCTGACTCGAAGACCAGACGACTCCCCTGGGATTCTCATTCCTGCGTAGTGCTTCCCGACGCTCCTGTTTGCTATTGCTCCTCAGTTCCAATCGCAATGCGTTTGAAGTGGTACATGTCCGGTACTAAAGTTTCGTCGCATCCGCTAGCAACACTGAACGGAGTACGCGGAGTACGGGATGTGAGGAATGCCCTAGCCTGGCTAGCGGAGGAATTATCATCCGGGAATGAAATTATAGTACTATAATTGTTCCCGGCGGAGGACTTCTGGAGGAGTCTACGGGGAAAAGGGGTCTTCAACACACATGTTGTAAGTGGACAACATAGAGTGCGACGAACTTTCGGACCGGCGCAGCATGGATTCGGGTGCGTCTCGTGGGGCAGAAGTGAAACCGTGGCTTTCCGGAGGCCTTTAGCCTCGAGACATGCCTCCCTTCTTAGCTACCACTTCTTTGCACGTGTTCCGGAAGTGCCACTACATACACAGGTGCACGAGGGTCTCTTGCAGCGACGCTTTCAGTCCAAAACTCTTTTCCATGAGCAGCATGGATTCGGGTGCGTCTCGTGGGGAGGCTCGTGGGGCAGAAGTGAAACCGTGGCTTTCCGGAGGCCTTTAGCCTCGAGACATGCCTCCCTTCTTAGCTACCACTTCTTTGCACGTGTTCCGGAAGTGCCACTACATACACAGGTGCACGAGGGTCTCTTGCAGCGACGCTTTCAGTCCAAAACTCTTTTCCATGAGCATGTCCGGTACTAAAGTTTCGTCGCATCCGCTAGCAACACTGAACGGAGTACGCGGAGTACGGGATGTGAGGAATGCCCTAGCCTGGCTAGCGGAGGAATTATCATCCGGGAATGAAATTATAGTACTATAATTGTTCCCGGCGGAGGACTTCTGGAGGAGTCTACGGGGAAAAGGGGTCTTCAACACACATGTTGTAAGTGGACAACATAGAGTGCGACGAACTTTCGGACCGGCGCAGTAGTGCTGCTGTTGGTTCTGCTTTGTTTCTATTTGCGATCATGTTTGACATTTGCAGGGGGGCATGCGTGTATGGATATTCGGGAAGTTTTCTGCCCATCTAAATTCATGCCTGATGAGTCATTAAATGTGCGGTTAGGTAGGATGGGATTGAGGGACCTGCTTTGCTCGACAGAGCAGCCGTTGATTTGCCGTATCCGTGGCTAGGAAGGCCATCACGCTCGATCACGACATTGGTCGAGGATGCCGCATCCATCATAATTTTTCCTCAGTTCTTCAGACAGTTCGTTCTCGATCTGATCGCTCGCCAACCGATCGCAAGGCGCGTTAGATCTAGACGCCAGCATTCGGGCGAACCATCGAGCCATCAGATCATCTTCGGCAAACCTCACACTCTCAATTATTGGGAAAATGCCTTGCTGATAAAGTCCATCCGCGCATAAATGTGTTCGCCAAATCCTCGTGGACGCCAGATCTATTCTGTTCCTCCAGGGGCCCGTACTCTCCCTGCGGCAAATCCTCTCGTGAGGCGCGCAGGGAACAAACGAGCAACAGCAGTTCCTGGAGCGGACCGAGTGCTTGACAGGTCCTAGTATGGTCACCTACTGTCTCACCTTTTTGCGCAAGAAAATGCAACGACCCTGCAGAACGTCTTTGATGTCCTCAGTGCTGGGGCGCGACGGCAAATCAGACTGGAACCGATCGGCACCCTATCGGTGCAAACTAGATCTCTCTGCAAGCAGCGTAGCTCCAGGACCAATGCCACAAAGAGGCCGACCAACTCCCATGCAGTTTCCTTCACCGCGATCGTGGCGCTATACAGAGGAAACCAACGGGACATGAACGCCAAAGATCGCTTCGCACAGAACTCCACAGGAGCCTCGAGAAGAGAAGCACGCGAGATCCGAAGAAAAGCCCCTTTTTGTCTTCTCTGATGGCTGAGTGGGCAAGGGGCCGTTGGAGCAGGGAAGGCTCAGGGCTTCAGGGTCGGTCATCTGCGAAATTTATGCTTCAGACAGCCGCGTATCGAGACCCGTGAGACGTTGGAGCTCGCGTCCGCAGCTTCGAGTTTGACCACGGTCAAACGATTGAGAGCCCGATGCCCGATCGTGACCTCTTGGGATGGGTACTTCACGACGAGACCATGCTCGGGAAAGGTCGCCTTCTTAGCCATAGTAGGCTACTCATTGTGCTTGGTCCTGGTCGTCTACTTAGTCTACTTGACAAGTGCAGCACAATCGGCGATCGGTGCGGCCGTATTGAGGTGCCTGTTCAGGGTAGCTGCCTGCACAATAGGTTATGATGGTCAATGCGGTCTGCGACGTCATCTTTGACGATCGATGAAGGCTTCAATTCCGGCTTGAAACTCGCGCTGATGCGAAGACAAAAGCCGATTATGCTTAGGATCAAGAAGGCCAGGAGTTTTAATCTCGTCATGCAGGAAGCTGTCACGGAAGCCGCGGTTGGGTGCATCCCGGCAACCCAGCCCTGAAGTTACACTGGCTCTGCGTACGGGTGCTCTCAGTGTTGGTGCTCCTGCAAGAGCGATCCTTCTGCTTGTAGCTGTCGCCGTCGCTGATTTTGCTTTGCATAAGTGGGAGGGTGGCTCTCGTCACGATCTGCTGCCACCACTCCCCCAACCGGGTTGGATGGGGCCAGGGTTGGATTGTTGCATGTGAATGTAAATGCTAGTAGCTTTCGACACCTTTGCCGCCAGACCGGCCCAAGAAGATCGATCGCGTGATCTTCACAATTGGCGTGGGTCAGATCTCAACCACGATCGGCACGCGTGGCATGACCTGACTCATCAAATCATATCAAATCAAGCATTTCCCACCAGAGAGCGACGGTAACGAAGGAAATCTCCGATCAGATCCGTCCCACACCCCGGAGCAACCGCCTTGTGTGTAGTGTAGAAGTCTCTCTGATCCATTTCTTGATGCTTGGCCGTATCCGGGTTTGCGGTCGCAGCAAAACGTGTGCGATCGTCCAGGCATGTCCAGGCCACTGAGCGAGTGTTCGAGCGTTGTTGAACAATGGCGGCTGGTTCCTGAAGTAACGGCTGGATAGGAACCAAAGCGACCATACACTAGCAAAATAGAACACAAAAAACACGTCTAGCGTCACTGGATGTCACCGACATGTTCTCCGAGACTTCAATCGCTCGTGTACTGCCTGTCATAATGTTTCATGGAATCCAGACTTTGCGGGTTATAGGCTAGTCCGAAATAACATGTTTCGCTCGGGACCAGCAATATTTGTAAGCCTTTTGCATCATTTTGCAATTCTGGCGATCGTCTCGGCTGTGTCATGATTGTTCAATCCGAACATAACTTTCGTAGACACATCTGCGCCGCGGAAGTGCCTTCGTTAAAACCTGTCTCCGTGAAAGGTGAAATTTGTACATATATAATTTTAAAAGCCTGCGCAAATCCCATGTTGAGACCACAAACCTTAGGGCCCCAATAGAGTACAGTGCCGTACCCTCTAATATGCGTAATTAAAATAGACCAGCCTGTAACACATATTCAGATCCTAAGCTGTTTCAATTTCTGCGAGGCTATTTTTTCAGCTCTGTCAAAATCTACCAGTATCGCTCTAGTAGGAGACATCCGTAGAATCCCACCGCAAACGAATATAAGCCGTGCGGCGATCCTTGACCCATCATGGAGGACCTTACCAAGGTTAGTTTCGTCGGTGGTAGCAGGATGGTTTGTCGAACGGGCTGGATAGAACTTAAACATTCGTTCTGTCATTTTCTGTCCCTAAAGAACATCCAGCATTGAAGACGCCGTAGCAAACTCCCATGGAAAGTTTCAATACTCGACCAAGGTTTTTAAACAGTTTGGCTGGCGGTTGAGGTTGAGGGTGCGATGCAGACGTGAGGCTCTATGACTCTAGGTAGACTGCGGATGGCTTGAAAGTGAAGAGCTGCCCAAGCGGGTCAGCTGGCTTCAGAGGTGATACATCGCAGATGTCATACGCACATATTCGTGTAAGTACAGCGGGTGTGTGTTCGCGTGCATTTGTAGGTGTTTATGAACGTACGAGTGATTGGTCCGTTGTATGTATCCAGGCCTGTATTTTTGGTGCAGTTATTCGTGCTGTCTGCCTTCCCCCTCGCATTCTCTTCCGATTATGCTTGTGATAAGGCACACCTGGGACACTACAAAGTCCCTGGTCACGATGACCTCCAATCAGGATAAGGCCGGACACTTTTGCATCTTCTTTCCTGGAGTGGCAGTCTTGTTCCTACACAACTTCTCTTGCAATGGCAAGTCTCGAGTTGGTCTCTTTGCGCGAGGTTGCCAGTTACGAGGAAGCTTTCGCACGCATCCAGGTGTGGTTGTTTGCAAGCTTTGCTTGATGCGCGCCGGCATGTTTGTGTTTTTTAGCCCGCAGGCATATCAGATCTGCTTGCAACTGCCGTGTTCGTTCACATGTCCAGGCGGCTACTGGAATCTGTGACATTGACCAGCTGGTTCAGAACTTCATCGATGCAGAGGTGATTTGCTCGTGCATCCATAACGATATCTAAAGACAGAAGACTGTGGACCGTAGCCAGGACACGAATTTTTCCCTCTTCAAGTACAACAACGAGCTCAGCGCGGAGATCGAGAAGCTCGAACAGCAGATCGCCGAGTACAAGGAAGAGTGCCCCGACCTGGTGTTCTGTGCTTCACGAGCCGCACCACCCGGGTTTGCATCTCGACAACTGCCTCGCTGCTTTCTCGTGCAGGTACATTACTCTCAGTGGCCAGAGCAGCCGCAAGGAAGACACTGAGAAGGCCCGAAATTCGTGGGACAGTCCATGTCAGCATGTCAGGTCGGTTAGGGAGTGAGCTGATGCACGAAAACCAGCACCAGGTTGCATCCGCAGCGGCTCGTTTGATCCTCTTTAGCGGTCGGGTTTCGTTTACATGAAAAGAGCATGCCGGTGAATAGTGTCTCCAACCCCTCAGTACGAAGAGCACCAATGAAGCCAGCTTTCACATTGGCGGTCGTGGAGCCTTTCAGCAGAAGGGCAGATTCCCCTGCGAGAGATGGACTGGGAGTTAAAAACTCCACGGCGCTCAGGGACTCAAAGCCAGCTCTGGCAGTCGCCTTTGGAGATGACGAGCCGCAGTCCTGCGACGCCGTGCACCCCCAGAAAGCCAATTTGGCTTCAGCGCTGCGAGGAGATTTGTTGTTTTTGTCGTGGGGGGATGCCAGATTTGCGTAAGACTGTACACTTTTGCCACTGTACCGTGGCTGCTGAGGACGCGTGCAGGAGGAGCTGCTTCCCATCCTGTTTCGTAATTGACCATTCGGCCAAGCGAGAGGACCGCCTAGTTATTGACACGAAGGGTGGCGAGGTGCTGTGGGCCGTGTTCGATGGACACCGCTATCCCGAGGTTGCCGGTCACGCTTCTCGCGTTTTGCCCCAGCTCGTCTGGGCTCAGCCAACTTGGCCCTCCAAGCCAGAACTGGCCCTTTCTCACGCCCTGCAGCAGTGCAATGAACTGGCCAGGCAGGAGAAGCTCTGTGGAGGAAGCACAGCAGTGGTTGTTGCCACCTGTAGTGGAGCATTGTGGTGCGCATGTGCTGGAGATTCCCGTGCAGTTGTGGGCCTCAAGAAGGGTGGAAACCAACGTCTGAGCACGGATCACACGTGCTCCCTGCCGGGAGAGGTGGAGCGGGTGAAGATGTGCGGGGGAAGTATCGCACTGGGACGTTTGGGCGGAGTTTTACCCATGACGAGGGGGCTGGGCAATTTCGACTTGGAGGCTGAAGGCTTCGCCTGCCTGCCCCAGATCAGCTCTGTGGCACTTTCAGAGGTTGAGTTTGTGGTCGTGGCTTCGGATGGCCTCTGGGATGTGCCTGCTCAGTTGCTGGAAATTGGTTTCGGGGTCAGTGTCAAGCAGGGCTTGTGGCTGAGACAGAAAACCATGCCCAAGGTGCTCTCTGACGCAGAATGTTGCGGTCTAGCTCGCAGCTCAGTTCCTGAGACCGATTGGCTTTGCAAAATATGAGAATACGTGAAGTTTTTGCAATGAAGTTTTTGCAGTGAGGTGCGGAGCTTCACTTCGACCAACGTCGCTGCCGAGCTGGCTTCTGTTGCTCGAAGGCGTGGCAGCAATGATGATATTGCTGTCGTCGCTCCTTGGCTGAAATAGACCATAGTGCAGCATCGCAGACCTATGCACAAGTCTAAATTGGTAGACAGCGGCTTCCGCTCTCTGGAACGCTGCTTTTTGATGCTGAGTTTTCAGGGATTCCGCCGACTTTTGCTGCAGGTTCGGAGAGTCTTGGCGCTCCTGCAACACCACACCCCCTCGACTGTCCCTGAAGCTCGTGCATATCATCGTTGAGGAAATCTCCATAAATGTTGAGCTAAGGTTGGCTGCATACAAAACGAAACACGACTTTCAGCTGCCGGAGCATGAACTTCGCTCGCTGATAAGGCTGACAAGGATTCCCGTAGACGGATGCCCAAGAGCATCCCTCTCAAAGCCTTGCTTAGCGAGGGGTGCTGGGGCTACTTGTAGCCGCTTAATTCAAGATGCATCTTAATTTCTGGTCTTGATTTGTTGGTGGTGCACATCAACAAGCCTAGTGATGCACATCAGGGGGTTTTGCAATGCACTGCGCTAGCAGTGCTAGCCAAACCATGGAACATCTTCATTCACTGCTGTCGCTAACAGACATGCAGAAGAAGTGGCAGCTAGTAAGTGGGCCTGTGTTGCTCCGTCCGACCCATGCTGACCAATACTTGGGTCATGCTTGCAAAGCTCCGGGAAGGATGTTGAAAAGCTTGCTTTTCTGTGGAAGCGGTCTGTTGACACTCCGCGACCACCGCCCACCTCCGGGTGACCGCCTCCGCCCTGAGGCCAAGATCCTTGAGAACTTGGAGGAGAAGTGGAACGACATCGACCGCAAGGCCATCACCTATGAGGTGAAGCACCAGGAGCTGGTGGAACTGTGCATGACTCCACCTCTTTATTCATTGCCAGCTGTCCGGACGGTGATGATGAGGGTTTGATCATCTGTTCACAAGGAGTCGCAGCAGACCTTGTCTCATATCAGGCCCGGAGTCTGAAGCTCGCAGCCAGTTGTAGAGCTCAGACAGAAATGAGTTCAAGAAGCCAGGACCTGCATCGAGTCCATTTTCCGACGGCTCGGCTGCACCTCCGAGGAAGCGCATTTTTTCGGTGTGGGAGGAGCGCCCGTGTGAGCCGGGCAGCTGCACTTCAGGATCTGCCTTGTGGTTGCGGCAGCGGCATCTCAGAAGCCAACATGATGGTGTGCCGGCCTCGGTGGCCTTTTGCCTTCTCGTCTTTCTTTCACCTCGTCTCAGAAAAAGAATGTGCACCGAAGGTATCTAGCGATCATCGAGCAGCGAACCAATGAGCTGCTGAAGATGTACGACTCCCTCAAGCAGGCCGCTGGCTCTGACAGTGAAAGCAGCCGCTGCTCGACGCTACCCTTACAGACTCACCTTTTTGTGCTAGTCATCGCAGGAGGATGACGAGTACGAGAGCACGAGGCAGACTTTCTCGCATGCCGGTCAACAAATTAGAGTCTCGTGCGGAGCAGTGCAGGCCAGCAAGAACTGGGCAGACCTCCACGAGCTTGCAGATGAAGCTCCCGAGCACAGTAGAGGACTGGCTTGGCTGCACGCTCCAGTGCGACCCCATGCGGCTCCCACCATCAAACCTCCTTCTTGTATGTACGGCAATGCTGCCAGCCTGAGCAGGATTACTCAGATGATGAAGATGACGAAGACGAGGATGACCAGAGGCGAAAGCTCACAGACATTTCACTGTCTGTGAGATTTCACATTGTGCGGGTGCTCATGGCATGCTCTTGTCAGGCCCTTCACACGGGACGAGCTCAAAACCAAAGCGAACAAGAACTACAACAAAAAGCAGAAGAAACCCAGGACCAAACTGCGTGACCAGATCTTTGAGCCGTCAGGTAGTTTCACATCAGACTGCAAGACGCACAGTGGCCTTGCTACCAGGAAAACTGGAGCACCAGCAGACAAGTAGCTGCTGGTGGCATGCCCAGTCGGAGTCACCGGCAGATTGACATCTGGCAGACAAGAGAGCGCAAGTTTGGCCAAACCTGGTCTGGCGCTAAGGCTTGAAGGATCAAGCTGGTGTTCTGCGTTTCTGTTGCCGGGACGAGCCCAAAGGGTCTCGCGGCCCGGGGACCGGCCGCGAGCTCGAAGGATTCGAAGGCTCCAAGAGAAACAAAACTGATTGACTGATGAAGATCCCAGGTATCACCCACCACCCACCACGGCAGAGTTCTGAAAGGCATTGTGCAGAAGGCACTTCTGGGGATCATGTCATGCTCGAGTCAGGACATAGGAGCAGCTTCGGCATGTGATTCTACCGGCTTGCCCGTGCCAGATGGATCTCACCCTGGCTTCGTTTCACACGGTAGTTGGGCATGTTCAATTCATCGTGTGTTACATTGTGTTAGTGTGTATTGAGTGTAGAAGCAGGGACATGCCCTGGCGTCCAACTTCCGCGCCCCTTGCGTGCGACTCGAATTCTCTGCGCAAGCGAGCAAAACCTGCGGCAAGAGGGGCCAATAGGGCTGTAGCACCGGAGCCTCGTGCTTTTCCTTCGCACAGCTGTGCTTCCAGGATATCTTAGTGTACCGTCCCTCTTTTGCCAGCCTGTGAGCCATGGACAAAAAGCCATCCGTGGGCTATTTAGGCGCGGCTGCAGATTATCGAAACCAGCTTGTGCAAAACGTTGGCAGAGGCATGGGCATCATGGGCTCTGCCATGGCGTGGAGAGCTTAGAGCTTTCAAGCCTGTCATGAACGAAGTTGCCCTCCTGGCAAGGGGGCGATTAATCGATGCCGGCTACCCTGTGACGGTGTGGTGCATCCTGCTCGTCATGCCAAGATGCACTGTCTCGGGGAGGCTCTCTCTGCACCTGCCAGGAATCGATCCCGGGACAAGTGTGCTCCCTTAGAGGCAAAGGGCGCCAAGGCCGCCATGAGAAGAAGAAGACGCGCTGCAGGAAACAAGATGCGATTCGGCCTCGCAAGGTCGCCGAGACTGCGCAAGAGGTCGTAGAGACCTGTGACGTGACGTTTGCGTTGGAAGCTCGGCGATTGTGTTGCATTCGGCTCTTCTCAGCTCCTCATACAGGCATTTAGGTTTTGGTTCAAGTTTGCGTTTAGGCTATGTCTCGTTTGTCGGAGGCGACGTACTTGTGTCTGGAAGACCACTCTGAAGCATTGCGGCCGCACCCGGGTTGTCAGGTTCTTTTGGAAGAACCAGCTCGCTTTTCCTAGATGTAGACGAGACTAAATTCCGCCGATACAGAGCCATCGCCTTGAAGGGCATGGCTGATGTCATGTGTGCTAGACATGTCTGCCGTTCGCAAGAGTCGCACGATCGTCAAGACCCGGTGCATACCCGCACCAAGTCAAGCAGTCTTGTTTTTGGCTGCACGTATCTGCATGCAAAAGACCCCATCCACACATCTAATACGGGCTTGGTCGATCTTGGTCAGCTTCGAGTGTTATTTGCTTTGAGTCATCTCGCTGCAAGAAAGGCTTCTTCCTTTCCGGCATGAAATGTGTGTGAACTTGCAGCTAGCCGAGCCGCGGGTGTCGAACTTTGTTTTTTTGCACCATCGCACTCTGGCCTGCCGAACAACACCTGTTCCCTTTTGTGCAATCTTTTGAACCAGAGTTGTGTTTTACTCAGAAACAGCTCAGAAATGATCGGTAGACTGCGGAGTCTTTGACGAAGGTGGCTTGATTTTCCGGAACGCAGGCCTTGAACAATCGTCACTAGTCTCCTCCAGCTGAGTCTCATGAGTTAGTCTCAGTGCTTGAGGCCCCTGGAACCCTGACCAACCGCAAACACATCGCCAACCCAGAGAAAAACATGCTGCAGTTTCCCTTGATGCAGCCACGGCTCTAGAAAAGCCCATCCGGCAGCGATAGCGCATTCGTCCTCTTAAACAGAAAGTCAGGCCCCTTATTTTGAGGTCTGGTTCCGAGTCCTGAGGTGCACTTCGGACCCCACCTCGGCAAGAGCCGTGGTATTCGGGGAGAAAGGAGTTTTGGCAGGAGGGGGCTCTCCGAGTGGGAACATGGTGTCGAGCGTGTGCCGTTCATGTGCAGGCATTACGAAGGGCAAGCGCTTTGTCGATATGTCAACCGTAGACGAGGAGACTCGGTGCCAAGGGTGCATGACATAGTGCATGAATGACGGTGCAGGTTACTTGGACATGTCTCTCTAAGCACTGTGCCCCGACTGCTAGGAATGTGTGAAGGAAATCGCCGCTGCCCCGTGCAGCGTCTTGTGCTCCAACTGTTGCTACACCTGCCTTCGTGTGAACATCCTTGAGAGGCCGAGGCCATCACGGCGAAGGGCGGCAGGTTTGTTGAGGCGCGCCTTGCTATCTCGTGGTTCGTGCGGTTTCTACCGTGTCATGTGCCTCTCCGGTGAAAGCTCTTGTCGCCAGGCACCAGTCAGTGGTTCCAAGGGTCCTGCACTGCAAGGCAGGCTTTGTAAGCAACCATGTCTCCTTGAATCTATGCCAAGGCTTGAAGTGAAGGTTCAGTGCTCAGATCGCCGTGAGATTTGTGGAACCCCCACGCAGTCAGGCCAGCTGGTGATCCTAGCAGCGGGCGAAGAGGCCCTCCAGAAGGAGGCACGGCTCAACTTACCAATCTACCGCGAAGGCTTCCTCCTCACCAAGTTCTACCGTACAGTTTATGTCAACCGGGAAAAAAGCTTGGGATCCAGCTGTAGATTCGAGACGCTGCCCCAGCGCAGGTGCAGCCGTGCCTTGACATCTTGGGCAAGAGAACTTTTTTCCTCGGGGAGGTGGACACAGATGGAAATCGAGCTAGTGTAGCCTCAGTAGCGTGTAAGGCCATCTGAGTTTTGTGTACAGGGCACGATTCGGGTGTCAGGTGGGATGTGGAGCGAGGATGAAGCTGGTCATCAACATGGCCGATGGCTGAGCTCGACAGTGTCGCAAACAGTCGCCACGCTGCTCGTGGCACCAGGTGATGGGTATCAACATGGTCGCTCTGTCCGAAGGTCTCGCAGCCTGCGCCCAAGCTCGAAAACAAGTCATCTCAGCACATGTAGGAGCCGGTTGACAGTCGCAACTTGCCGGAGGTGGGACAGAAAGCAGGCCTCCAAGGGAAGGACATCCTCGAGGAGACCTGCAGAGTGCGGATTACGTACTGTACCAGATGCCCTGCATTGCCCTGCCTGTGTTTCAGCGAACGTGTGAAGGTCATCAAGGAGGGCGCCATTGCATCGCCGATGTATGGCCTGAAGGTGGCTATTCAGTTCTCATTTGGTGTAGGAATGTAGGATGATTGGGAGGCTAGTTGAACGATGGGGTTACAAGAGCGTTTGATCCACGTCAGCTGTTCGCACATCTCATGGAATGACTCACCTGAGCGAGTGAAGCTGCACAGTTTGCACGCCGGTTCGATGCGCAGGGCCCCAAAATGCTGGATGGAGACTTTGCTCCCAACTTCCCGCTAAAGCACCAGCAGAAGGCAACGCTAAGTGTGCCTGTTTCTTGTTGCTGTTGGTGAAGCGTGGATCGCCACCGTGTGGCGTCAGCGAATGGAGCGCTTCAGGACGTGAGGTTGGCCGTGGATCTCGGTGACAAGGTGGGTCAGTGGGAGCCTCAGTCCGCGTCGGCAAAGAGGAATGACCCAAAGAAGTTCTGATGTTGCAGGTCGATGCCGCTAGCAGCTGCTGCCAACGAGGCTTTCAAGGCCAACAAGCTCGATCATCGATGACGTCTTCATTCCCGAAGTCGCAGCCAGCAGCAGAAACGGAGACATGTCTTCGACTGTATGTGCTATGCTCTAGCTAAACTTAGAGAGTACGTGCTTGACATCATTTTTTGTACAGACTTAGAGTCCTTATGGAGAAAGTACACTGCACGCAGAGAGGGATCCTTTAAAACATGCAGATCTCTGTCAAGGAGGCCTGGCCAATTGTAGTAAGTTGTCGTGCAGGCAGCTCGAGCCGCGGGCAAGGGAGACGAGGCCTCGCCCAAACGCTTCCGCTTGATCCTCTCTGCTTGGCTTGCTTCGCTCGGTCGTCGTTCCCAGAAGCCACAGCAAAATAAGGACTTTTCAGCCGTGTATGCCACAGTCCGCAACTCAGCAAAGCAGGTCAATGCAGCGCGTCGCATGGCAGCTCGCGTGTTTCGCAATGGCAGTGTGTGCAGCATGCTTCCAGGTGAACCGATGAGATTGCTTAATGAGCCGTTCTGACCTCGAGAACTGGCAGGTTTGGCCTTGTCAGGACAGCAGATGATGCATTTACTACTGCAGTGGGTCACAAGCACCACCGTTTCCATTGACCCTGCTTGGCTGCAGAGACATGTGGAAAAGTCAGTTCCAGAGTACAACGCAAATGACAGACAAGTTGAAAGCGTTTGAAAGTTCTTGAATGGTATTTCGTGGGTTTATTTAAGCTTCTGTCCAACTTCATGTCGGGAATAGATCTAAACAAGTTTGCCAGCACCTGCGTACGGTAATGGGGCACATCCAAGCATCCAGCCCTAATACCTAGCCCTGTTTGACACTATCTAAGACTGCGTCTGCACCTACCGGCGTAAACCCAACCGGTGAAGAAGTCCAAAACCCCACAAAAAGGGAGAGACCACGCCGAAGGACTTGAGAGGCCGAAAGTCTGGCCCTGTCAAATACACGGCACAAACGCACACGGCATTGTGGCGAGAGCGACGAGCATCCCTGACAGACGCGGTCGGGACTGGACTGTGGTGCGCCCGCGATTTTGGTTGAATTTGCGCACTGTGAAATAGCGACAGCCACAGAACCTGGCTGACGCCGCAGTGCGTTGCCAACTCTTGTGAACGCAACAAGGCTAACGCTGCAGCACCGTCTGGAAGGGATGCCACAAAGATGTGATGCGCCATTGTGTCCGGGATATGGATATATATATATATATATGTATATGAGCCCGATACCTCTAGGGTCTATTTGACTAGCTTTGATATGTACAATATCGAATGCCCAGCTAAATAGTACTTGGCTACGTGATAAACGGCTAAGCATAGAATTTCCTTCTCCATACTTGAGGTGTCGAGTATCTTATACGATATCCCTGCATTGCCGATTATGTAGCCACAAGTGGATTGCTAGTAACGTCAGGCATCGGTCGAATCACAAGCAAGCAGGCAGATACAGTATATAGTCTAGCCCATTCGTAAAGCTGATTGTGGTCATGTATAGTATTGGTGGATGCTGATGTTGATGTTGTGATCGTATGTGAATTTGTAACTTTCCTGATGGGTTTCTTGGGTGTTGCCGAAGCGTTGCTTATTGTATGTCTTGTTTGCAATACTTGTATTTGCGGCTATGTCCCTGATATGTGTCTGTATCGGTTGTTGGTCTTTGTCGTCCCGTTGAGCTGGTCTTGGTCGCTCCTGTGGTGGGAATACGCTTCCAATCTTCCATTTCTAACATCAACTCCAAAAACCGCAGTCCATTTGTAAGCACTGGTAGCAGCAGCAACAACAACAGACGACAACATCAACAGTATCAACTATAATAAGGACGACAGCAACACCCGCAATCATTACAGTTAGCAGGTAGCAGTGGTCATCGTGGGTCATGAAGATCAAAGGAAGGGGATGGGAGCAAACAGTGTATTCCAAATATGTTCTTGTATTCTATGTTTTCGTGTCAGTCGGACTTTGGCTTCTCTTCGACAAAGACAGCGACGTGATCAGTAGCGAACAGTGTCCTCCTTGTTTGTTCTTGCATTTTATGTTTTCGCATCATTCGGAGAGACAGCGACGACGACGACTTCAATGACAGAAACAGCACGACAACAATGATAACAACACAAGCCAAGAACAACCGCGGAGTGATATGATGGAAGCAATGAAGATGTTGATGGTTACAATGAAACGAAAAAGGTTGCAGGTGGAGCTTCTGGCGATGATCCGCTTCAAACCCTCAACCGCAAGCAGTGTCCCCCTTCTCTGTTCTGGTGTTCATGCTCTTGAAACCGCCAGGCACAAGCAGTGTACCCCCTTGTTTGTTTAGTGCCAGCCGGACTATACCTTGCAACATGATCCACACCACCACCAAAAACAACAGCACAACAACAACACCGATCATGAGATTATATGATGATGCACGCAATGAAGATGTCGACGATGATGATGTGACGAGAAAGGTTGAAGATGAAGAGGTTATCTGCTTTTGGAGGGAGGCTGGGGAAGTAGGACATAATGACTGGATGAAAGGGGAAGGCGTATGATGCCCAAGAAGACAGAGCGTGTGTCCCCCTCATTGGACTTTGTCTTTCCCTCAACCACAGCAGCAATAGCAGCAGCAGCAACAACGACGACACGAATAACAACAACAACCCCAATCCGTACACTTCAGTAGCTTGTAGTATTTATCGTCACACCAATGGTATTAGTAGCGACTTCATCAGTACTAGCTATAGTCATAAACAAACCAGGCACAAGTAAGCAGTATGAGCAATTGTAATCATGAAAAGAAGTACCATCAGTTTCATAGCAAACCAGATCATAGTAGCAAAGTGGATCATAATGTAGCACATACAACAATGATACTGCTAACAATGTTTGGCTTTCGTGTGTGTGTGTGTGTGTACATTCACAGTTTTCCCTAGCTCTAACATCAACTCTGAATCCCCGGCCCGTTTATAAGCGCCCACAGCACCAGCAACAAAAGACTACAACTGTAGCAATAGCAGAAACAGATGATGAACACAAAAGACGAATACGAGACGGTCAAGTTTAAACTTAGATAGGTTAGTTATTGTGGGGGGTTACAAAGATGAGAAAGAGGAAGCAGACAATATAGATGATGGGAGAAATACGAGTATACAGATGTTGAAGATAATGACAATTGTAAAGATGATGACCGTGATAAAGATGATGAACACGCTAGACAAGATGATTGTGATGACAAAGATGATGGCTACGATCAAGGTGCTATATGATGGTGATAATGAAGATGATGGCGGTGCTCAAGTCGAAGGCAGGTGGGAGGGGGAGCGGCAGAGAGCAGTGCAGGGCAGGAGAGTTGGGAAGTTTAGGACGGGCGGGGAAAGGGGAGGGGAGGACGGGAGGGGAGGGGAGGGGAGGAGAGGGGAGAGGGGAGGAGGGGAGGAGGGAAGGAGGGGAGGATCAGGAGGGGAGGAGGAGAGGGGAGAGGGGAGAGGACAGAGGTGAGTTTGAGGGCATAGAGGCCAGCAGTGTACCGCTCAGGCAGACGTGCGTTGAGCAGCCCGAAAACCGGCAGGCTGCTGAACGCGGCGATTCGAACAACACATGTTTCATGCTACTGTTATCTACTGTTACTTTTCTTCGCCTTCCCTCCCTCTGTTGCACATGGACTGCTCTTCTGCCGCCCCCACCTGTGATTTTTGTGCTTGTGTGAGCACTGTAGAGGCAAGGCTGTGTAGCGAACGCAAGCTGCAGTGTTGGGCTCAGCCGGCCTTGTCCACCCTCGGGGTTGTGGTGAGTATGCTGGGCATGCTGAGACGCTCCCAGGCGCAAGTCTTGTGCATGTATTGTCGAGGAAGTCGAAGTGGCTGCATTCGTGCTTCAGTTGCCAACAGAGGGCTGTGTGAGAAAGAACGTCTGTTTTCAAGCACGCACAATCTGGCAGGCGCGCTTGGCGCTTCGCTCGGCACCGCGGCGTGGAGGCTTCGGGTCGCCAAAGGATCATGAGCCTGCGGAGGGCTCAGTTTCGGGCCCCATTCAATTTGGGCCATTTGGGATCTCTCTTTTTTCGTGAGCGTTGGTGAATTGCAATGCGCGACACTTGGTGAACAGCAACGTCTGGGGAAGCAACTAGTAATCTAGCGATATCTCCAAGGGTCTGACATAGTCACATAGTATCAAAACATCGTAGTGTTTGCGGCACTGCGGGCATGAGACTCGACAACCCTCCCACAAATTTGGAAAACATCCGAAGTGCCGCCGACCCGCTCCAGGCCAGTTGGAGCCCAGGTAAGTCTTGTTTCCTGTCACGAGGTCAACCTGATGCCTCGAGTTTTTGTGGGACTGTCTTCTTTTTGGAAAATTTACTTGTCCTGACCCTGACCCTGCCAGGTAGAGTCACTCCTTATTTCAGCCATGCCAGCAAAAGACGACAGTTCAAGATGTTGCGGTTTTGTGATTTCGATGAGGCCTGGATTGAGCGGTGGGCAGAGAATAGGCGCGAGGGCCAGGCCAGCTCAGTGTTTGATCGGGTGTCCTGGTATGCCACTCGTATATGCATCTTTGCAGGACAACATGGATTGGTTTTTCCGCGCGTTCAACTCGACCCGCATATACGAGGCGGCGACATCTGTGACAGTTGCTTGATTGCTTGATCGTGATCTGCGCACATGGTGACCAAAGAAACCCGCCTACCCCACACAACATGCGCCTGCTTTCGATCTTGATTTGGTGCAGACCTTCCTAAAGAGCTCTCCCCGGTTCTACGGCTTCATTGTTTGGACCAGCATCATCGGCGGGTGCTCTGCCTTGTGGGGGCGCCTGCTTTCATGCCTCCTTGTGCAGCTTTGCCCAGGTACTGCTGGAGCCGAATGTGGGATCACGTGTGGGACCACATCAACCAGGTTCGACGGGGGAAACTCAACATTTTCCGTTGCAGCTTTGTCACGAGCCATGCTTGACAATTCGTGATGTTTCGCATGCGATGTGCTGGCAAGGGAAAGCTGTACCGTCACAATCCCTACGTGTACCCGATTCCAGAAGATGACGAGTGAGCCGCCAGGCTTAGTGACGGGTCGGGGAAACACTGAAAGAAGACTTGAAGCCTTCGTGAAAGCTCTTGGTTGCCATGCAGGCTCAGGGCTCGGTGATCTGAGCAGGAATAAGTCTGAGAGGCAGTGGACGTCAGCTTAAGTGGCCTGAGGACAGATCTTCAAAGATTTCTCTAGAAGCCTCAAGCGTGCTATCCGCAAGAGGCTCGTTCGATTCCGCTTGAGCGGGATGCTGGCTACAAGCCTTTCTCCGCACCTTGGGCCTTGATCGGCCTAGCCCGCTAGCACGTTCAGGCTAGGTCAAAGTCTATGCGGCAGAGTCCGGTAGCTCATGCTGATGCTAGGGTACGAACCAAGACGAAGTTTTTACCATGAGGTCAAGACCAACTTTGAATTATACGACCCAGACTAAGTCTATACCACGCTGTTTCAACACGGCCTTCCCCCTTGCAGATTGCTCCCGAAGGCGGGCACCCAACTTTCTGAAGCTGAAAAAACTGCGCGCCAAAGCTGCCTCGCGCTCCTCAGTATCCATGCTCGCCCTCTTGAGCCTCTCCAAAACAGCAGCATTTTGGCTCGGGAGGGGTCTCAGCAGGGGCCCATGGCCGAGGTCAGAGCCCGAGACTGTTCATGACACCCCAATTAATTGCAGACAACCTGTCGAAAGTAAGCGGTCTGAGTGTCAGGCTGCTTGGGTCGCGGCATCTTAGCCGTTTTGAAAATGCGCGCGGCTCGGAACTCTTGCCATCTGGCTGGGTCAGATGCGGGCCCCATCCGAAATTGTGCAGAAACAAAGGTCTGGGAAGCTGAAGGGCATTTACGACGCGTTAGACCATGGAAACTACAAAAACGTCATGTCCCTGGTTGCCGTTCAGCCGATGTTTCCCACTGGGAGAAGCCGAATGAAAGCTGCTACAAGCTGACAACATCAGGCATGCAAACTTTGCGCTACCTTTCTGCAGAAGCAGCCAGCACATGCGCCGCAGCCTCATGGCATTATGGGACTCTCGCTGGGTTTCCCCAGTGTGCAACGGTGAATTCTTCTTTCCCGAGGCTCGTTCGAGCGCTTCACGCTATTGCGCTGGAGCGCTGCGGTCGGAAAGACGAGGCGGCCGGCTATGGCAGATCGCAGTGCGGGGGGGCACCTCTGAGTGCGTGTCCACGCTGCTACAGGCGGTGCAGCTCTGCCAAGAGACTGTCAACGCCGGAGCCGACCTCAGCGCTGCAAAACGAGAGATGACATGAGAATCAGATCATTCTCATATGAGACCGCTCAAAAACAAGAGGTGCTGCGGCCTCCAGCGGAGCTGCGTTCATGGACGAGACCTGTCTCAACACGCTACAGGCAAGAGGCCTTTAAGGCTATGAGGCCTGTGCCTGCCCGCTGGCGCTGGGGCGATCCAGCACCTGGCAGGTGGCTTTCAGACGCTGCAGGAACTGGGAGGCTGTCGCTGAGATGTACGAGGTATTGCAGCTGCACACCAGGGCCTTTTGCTGCTTCGAGACTTGTTCCAATGCTTGAAACAGTGATTGTTCAGGCTAGGGGTATGTACTCGTAGAGAAACTACGGCTTCAGCAGAGCTTGGGGGCGGCCAGGATTCAGGGTGCAGGGATTTCAGTGTAAGCTTTGGGCTCTCCCTGCTACTTGGATCCTATCCGGTTGTACTTGTAGTGCAGTTGCCGGCAGAGGAAATTTGTGGGACGAGATAGGGGAAGCTTGTGGGCAGCATGACGAAACACAAAGGCGCAATCCCCAACTAAGCCAGAAGAGCAATGGCGGCAATGGCTCATGTTCCACGTCGCTGGTGCATCTCGGGGAAGTGCCGATGAGGCTGCCTACAACAGGGAGCCGGACATGGAAGAGCCTATTCCCCGGTCAACATGCGTGCAGGACGTCTCTCCCAGTCAGGAACACAAGAGGTCTCGGCTGAGTAAGCTGTGTTCTTGAAGTAGGCTGATGGAGGTGCATGCCGTGAGACATTTGGAGGGGTACTGTAGCTTCAGGCTTCATGAAGAGGCACATGTGGACGGCGTTGTCGAACAAGTCTTTCTGAGGTATGGATCGTTTCTCTTCTACACGTACAATCGCTTGCATCAGTTTGCAAAGGCGCAGCAGGCACTTGGAAATGAGGAGCAGCCATTCATCAGACATGCTCACCGCTGTGGATCCATTTCGGAGAAGGTGGCTACCAAGATGTACGCCAAGTTCAAGAAGGTTCAGCACCTTCTTTGGGCCATTTTCTGAGCCTGCTCGGTTCATGTCCTTGCCTGGTGCCCTCGCTCTGTATTTGCCCAGGTCATTTCCAGCATTCTTCTGCAAGTTCGTGTGCGCCTGTCATGGCTTCCTGTCTTCGTATCGTCGGCTTCGAAGACCTCTCGGCTAGAGCTTGGTGACACATGGCGCATAGCACTCACTGGTAGCCTCTTCTGGCAGTTCGGTGGGCCGCAAAAGATGTTGGACCTTGCAGCGATGATGCTGCAGAAGGCGCCTCGAACAGCTCATTTGCAAAGAACTGCTGGCCTTGGCAGCAACTGAGATCTGGGACTAATGAGACAGCGATTTGCGTGCAGAGGGGCCCGGCGGATAGAACTGAATGGCAAAGGCGGCAAAGAAGCCGTGCGAATTGACGTATCAAACCGTCTGGTAACTATGAGGTTCTTACATTAGGGTTATTAGGGTATCGAGGATGTGATTGGTGTTAGCGCGAAGCCCTCGCGCTCGGCGCACCCTGTGGTTGCGCGGCTCGCTGTGGCGGTGGGCATTTTCGACAACAGTAGCAGTGTCTCCTCGCCGTAAATATGATGACTTTGCAGTTGGAAATTGGGCGCCTCTCGAACGTGAATCGCCCTCCTGCCACATCGCGGAGCGTGTTTGGGTGGAATCGTCATCTGCGCATTTTATCGCTTTAATCGCTGGAAGTCCTTAAAGTCAAGCAGAGCCACGTTGTCCCCTTGTCGAGGGTCCTGGGGGCAGCCCTGAGGGGCTTAGGCAGCCCCACTAAAGAGGTCTGAAGGATTTCAAAAAATCTTTCAGAACCAATCACACCCACCCCCCACCCCATGTGCCTTGGATTTCCAAGAATCCTTCAGCCCCAAACGGATCCTTCAGCAAGAAGCCTGTAGCCGCACCCATGGACCCAGAAGGACGGACCCAATCGGTGGGCCTCGAAGGATCCTTCAGCACCACCCCAGGATCTTTGTCCTTGAAGGACCCGCCCAGTGCACCACCCAAGGATCTCCAAAAACCCTTCAGCCTTAATGGGGACTTCAAGGACCCATCCAGGATGTCGAAAAATCCTTCAGGCCCAATCGGTGGGGCTTGGAGGATCCTTCAACTCCACCGAAGGATGCACCCCAATGGGCCTGCTCCTGCCCCAGGGGCCGTGCATGCCCGCCTCTCGAAATCGGCCTCCCGCCATGCATGGCTCCGGGCTGTACATGCGACAAACCTGCATTCACATGTCCATTTTTCTTAGGTTTTTCTGTTTGCAAACCTTTGTAGGTACATGCTTTGACCCATGGATTTTTCTTGTTTTCATGCTCCTTTCGTTTTAAAGTTTGCAGGGGCACACGGCATCTGCGACCTACCGTGTGCAACGAAGCTACGGTTGCAGATGGGATATCCGACTTGGCCAGTCGGACGTACCTGCAAAAAAGCTGGGCCCCTGAGCCAGCAAGATTAGCGAAATGGATTTCTGTTTTCTGAGGCAGGTTTTAGGTGTGCCCATCGAATGTTTTCATTTAACAGTCATGTTCATGAGGGCATATGCATTCGCTTTCTGCACTTTTGCCGCAATCTGACAAGTACACTCAGCACAGAAGTCATCTACAGAAGGCAGGCGGGTCAGTGGAAGCCTTTCCAGTTGTGTTCGGCAAGAGCTCCCTCACGAGGGCCGTGTCGCTATACGGCGAAGTTGCCGGCCCACCGGGGTTCTTGTGTTAGCAGCTCCGGAAATCATTTCCGTTTCACAACATGTTCAAGTGGAGATCACTGAGTGGAAATCACATTTCTGGAAATCAGATCGGAGTCGCATTCCGGAGTTGCATTTGGAGATCATTCCGGCTTGAGCTCTGCAGTCAGGTGTTGTTCTCATATCCCGCCATGGATCGTGAACGCTCCCCCCGCCGCAACCCTTTCTGGAGCTCCTCCTTGCCTGTTTTGGTCCCACCTACCCCTGAGAGTTGGCAGCACCCCACACCCCGACCGGCCCCACCAGTGAACAGACCGGCAGTGCTTCAGCCACAGAACCTCACGTGGCAACCCAATCCACGTGTTGCTCAGATTATGAACATTTCGCCAACCCCCCGCATTCCAGGTCTCCCATCCCCACCTGCTGCAAACTCCCCGAGAGTTTTCGGCCCGATGATGCCCGCTGAGTTTTGCCAGAATCCGAACTATTTGGACTCCCGTTGTATTGCAGGCTTAAACTTGGCTCGTTGGGTAAAGAAGACTGACTGGACAGTTCGAAAGCAGATTGATGGATGTCCGACCCATATGATACCGCTTCACTCGTTGCTCTATCAAGGTTGGAATTCGTATTGGGTGCGCCATATTGCAGAAGGAAAGCCGACTTTCTTCGCAGGCTTCAAGTCGATCGGTGAAGTTGTATTTTGCCACGCCTTGTTTGGAAAGCTGAGAGATGAAGAAGTCGACTTGGATGAGCTTGCTTCTATTGTGCTTGGTACCAGTGACCCCGCTTCCAAGAGCAGCGGTTCGGATTCCAAGTCACAGGCCACACACTTGTTGGCACAGAAGGTTGTTGACTACATGCTAGGTCTGTATCCTCAGGCCTCGGTTGACACAGAGAAGGCAGCCATGGCAAATCAGATCCAGATTCTTCAACAACAACTTGCGAATTTCAAGAATGCTTCCCCCTCCCGCTCTTCTAATCAAGAGGTTGCAGTTCAGAAAACGTTGCCGATTGAAGAAAGCCCCCCAGGACGTGTGACGGAGTCCGCGCCCTCAGCTCAGAAAGTTCCTGATGGTGCAACTCGCCTTCTTCGTGGTCAGACGGCTGAGCCCAAAACTAGTCTCATGCAGGCATTCCAGAAAGGCAAACCATCGGGGAATCAGGCAGAACCTTTGAATGTTGAGACCGATGAAGCTGAGACCCAGGGTCGCAGCCCAGGAGATTCGAGTTCTGCTCCTCAGCCTGAGTATGGAACATCGCATGTTGGACAGGTTGTGAAGATTGTTCTCGCGGATCCAAGCAAACGTCACTTCTTGAGTCGCAGTTGGAAGGCTTGCAAGTCGGACAAAGAAGTATCGACCTGGATCGAAGGATTGAACTTGAGCAAGAACAATCGACAGAAGCTCCAGACATGGACAGCTCATGTCCAACGATGGCATGCGGACCTTCCTTCCAATGAACAGGCCGAATTGGATCAGGTTGTTGCCAACTGGGGCGTACCCATCCGTGATATTCCCAAGCTTAAGGCGAATTCCCTGCTCCGTATTCTTGCTGCCGGAACAATTCTTGTGGCTTGACTACAGGCCATACTGGATGCCAGGGACATGTATCGCAGCGGCAATCCGCCACAAGGTTGGTGGAAACGGCACCGAAGTGAAGTGGATTTACTTCGGAATGCTTATTAATTTTTCCAAGGTCTCTACGAGACACCTACCATGTTCGGACGACAGTGGATGGACATTGTTATTTGGATCCGTGGAAAGCTCCTTTTGCTTGCTTGTGAGTTCGGGCTTGTACAGTCGCCGTTGACCTCTCAGCTACGTTTAAAATGCTCCAGCTACACCTGGAAATTCTTTCAGACGCAGTCGGTGATTTATTGTCGCATCTTTCTCCAGCCTGAGTTACAGAAATTTATGTATGTCGGATCATCATCCCAAACACTGGGCGACCGTGAGCGTACAAGATGGGGGAAATTCCAACAGATCCGGGCCGGCAAGTCAGTGTGTGGTGAACTTTCGCTGTTTTGGCATTATCGACGACAGAATTATCACATGGCCATTCCTCTGTTGATCATGCATGTCCCACAGGTTGATTGTTTGCACACAATTGAACAGACGTTTATCAATTTGCTACAGCCTCGCCTTAATGCTCCTTGGGTTCGCTCTCTTGTCAGAGCAAAACATGCACAGATTGCCAACTCGGATCCAGTCAGATGTGTTCGCAGATTTGTGACTTCATGGAGAACTTTTCGACGCTTTCGACGTCGGAATTTCCAGCTCACTGGATTGACTCCTTCGGTCTTCCGTTCGACACACATTGTTCAGAACATCGTATACAGTTATCAGATTCTGTTTGATTTAGCTTCTGACGGGTTGAAGTCCTTTCTTGCCCAAAAATATCTGCGCAGCAACCGAGTTGACTCGGATTTTCTCTACAGATTATTCAGGATGGCCACTCATCTGGGTGACCCGTTCTATGAGACGATCTGCAGGTCCAGATTGAACACTGTGCTGCAATTTCGACAGTTGAGGTGCCCAACTACATGCCGCCCCCTTTCCACTCCGTTCTTGCTGCCGGAAGTAGGCTTCAAACGCTTGGTTCGTGGCATGTTGGGAGATATTTTGGATGTATCGACGGATCGACTGCTGCCGTACCACATTCCAGCGACCTCGCTTGTTGCCAAAAGTCACCCTAAAATCAAAGATGTGTTGTTTTCGCATAAACCAATCTTGCAGTTGTGGGACCCGCATGAGGAGCCGCAAAAGGCTGGTGTCACATGTTGCTGCCACGAGCTTCTTCGACGTCATCCACACCTGACTGTTGTCCAGGGTCACATTGCTTCTTCCGCCACGTTGCTGACCCTGCCACCTGATTTGACTCAGTTGGCCCAGTCCAGTTGCTCCAATCCGGTATTCATGAACGCTACGGATCATTGGACGATGTTTCTTGAAGACGTGAGGCAGTGGATCGATCATCATGGCTTGATGCATTATCCGACTATTGATATTCGAAGTGTGTGGCAGAAGGCATGGAAGATGCACTCACAACACGTCGGAACACATTGGTCGGTTGATCAGGTTCGTGAGTTGAGAAAAAGGACCAAAGGATTGGTGTGGCATGTCCGGGATCATGAAGGCTCGCATGCGCATGTTTTTTGCCCTGTGAAGTATTGGATGATGCTCCAGAACACTTTTACTGCTGAATCGGTCTTCAAGCCATTGTCGTTAAATCCTTCGACGATCATGGTTCAGATGGAACATGCAGTGCCACCTCGGATTCTTGAAACCTTTCCCTTCCGTTTTGGATCTCGTGCTGCCCGTGTGTCATGGGCTTACATTCTCCCCAAGTTCAAGAAAGAATGGAAAGGAGGCAGGCCAATCGTTAGTTTTGCCTCTCACCCGGCTCGCCAGTTCTTGGTTGTGATGGCGCGAGTCACAGAGATGCTTGTTGCTGAGGTGTGTCCTCACACCCGATCTTACAACGATGCAATCTTGCTTTGGCAGAACATACACGCTTTCTTTGAGAAGCGATGTCACAGCTCTGATCAAGACAGACAGAAGCTTGCCATGCACAATCAAGACTTGTCAGGTTTTTTCGTGAGCATTCCAAGGGAGCGGTTCATGATCACCTTTCGCATATTGCTTTGTCGTTTTTACGACGTCTCGGATGCGGATCTTGATCATTCCTTGAAAGGCGTTGTGGTGACTGTGGACTTGGAAAACAACATGTCGGTTATGAAAACTATCCGTGGTCGGCATTGCCTGTTGAATGACAAACGAGTTGCCGTCCCAATGGACCTATTTCTGGAAGCTGTACAAGTGTCTTTCAAGTTCAATCTATTCATGGTGGGTCAGCAGGCCATTCAACAAATCCGAGGTGCACCGATGGGAAGCCATTTCTCTCCGGCAGCTTGCCATGCCGTGGTAAGCCTATACGAGCACATGTACTTTGGAAAATGTTTGTTAGAGTCTTCTCGCTTGCCAACCTTCGGCCTTGTGGTTCGATACGTGGACAATCGGATGAGCTTGATTCTTGATCGCCAGGCCAACTATGCTGCTGTGCAAGCGTTTCTGCACCAGGATGTATACATACCGCCCATCGTACTTGAGTATGAGGATGGAGACCTTTTCTTGGGTTTTCATGTGGATGTACAGGAACTACGAGTACAGTATGTCCAACATGTTGAGACCTGGAAGTTCTTACACCCCAACTCTGCCGCCAACACACGGACACTGTTAAGCAGCTTTCGATCCAGAGCTCACTTGATTGCACGTGCTTCTTGGCCGTTGGAGCAACGTGAGGCCGATCTTGATCAGCTTCTACAGTCCTATGTACGACAGGGATTCGATCTGTTGATGATGTACCCCATTCTGAAACGTGTTAGGCTACAGTTTAACAATCTTCGCGCTCGCTCGACTGCAGTTTAAACAGACTTTGCCTTCGTTGTTGCCCGCGCTTGCACAGTGTCTCAGTCCATGTGCCATTGAGCTGGTTGCTTGCCATGTATCCTTTGCTCGAGAGCTTTTGTGCCTTGTATATTCTGTAGCTTCCTGTAAACTCGACAATGTCCGCGGAGGACAGTCTCAATCTGTTCCCGAAGTCCTCGGGCCCTCCTGGCCCTGTAAGTGGCTCCGTGGAAATGTATATTCGAAAGAGGGTTGCGCAAGAGGTGAACCGAGCCCTTGCACCGCCAGACACACTTCCAGAATGGGCACAGCCTACAGGAAGCGCTTCCGGAGGCCGCCGCGCTCTTCCTGCTCCACCTGCCCCTCCTTCTTCTTCGACTCCTTCGCTCCCTCAAGTACATGTGGATGCCGCGGTTCCCCGAGCTCCTCCCCCTTCGCCTTTTCTGACTCTCACTGAAGGTAGTGGATCTTCGGCCCAGTCTATTCAGATTCATGACGAAGGTATGGCAAATCGGGTTATTGAAAGCCTGACCTCTGTTCGGTTGTTTGGCAATAATCGGGACGATCGTTCAAGGAGCCCGGTTTTGAAGCCGTGCCCGCCTCTCCCAAGAAAGCGTCGTCAGCTGGCCGGTGATGAACGCCTACCTATTGAAGACAAGCCGTCATCTTCTGCTCAGCTTGCTATTGTTGACGCCAGCCTTGACAAGTATGCAGTCCCGGATGGACCGGAGCTTCCAGCTCCCTCGACCGAATGGGTTTGTGTTCAGCCCTCTTCAGGACCACCGATTTGGGTCCAATTTCTGGAACCTACAAAGTTGGACAGGCCTGATGTTCAACATTCGATGTGGCCCCAGTTCTATACCATTCGGACTGTTGCAGGAATGAATGTGTGGAATTTCGATCCCACCACCTCAGAAAAAGAAAAGAAGAAGCATTGGTCTGAAATTGAACGGGTGTTGTTACATTACCGGACTGCGATCATGAAGGACGTCAATCGTATCAGAAGTGCGGCTGAAATTGTTGTTCCAGTCCTTCCGACTGGACCCTTTGATCTCCAGGAGAGATGGGTAGCCACCATTTTGGCAGGAGCCGACCATCATGCCAACTACTCATGGTCGGATGCCCAGGATTACTTTGCTATGGGCCCGGATGCCAAAAAGCAAATTCAGAGTCTCGCCCGTATTCTATCATCCGTGTCTCGCCTTCGTCCGTTTGTTCGAGAAGATCTCCAGGCCGGTCGTGGATCTTATTGGTTGTTCCCGGGAAACACGGACCCGGACACGGGCCTTGCTGATGATGGTTCACATGAAGCTCCGCAGGGAGTTTTCCTTATTTCAACAACGAGGCTTCCGGATGATCCTGCCACCTGTTTCGCTGTGCCTTTTGTTCACAATACAGTCCCTCAGGATTTGGCCTCGATCATCAATCAGGAAGTTGTGAGACCATCATTCTTCGACAGGGCGGACCGCACATGGGTCCCATCTACCGGCTTTTACGGCCGCATGTCTTGGCCGAAACCTGCTATTCGGCTCCCAAAGCTTGACGGATCCCAGCCGGAGCATTTGATCGCTATGAGAAATTCGATGTTGGGGGCTCGCCGCTTCGGAGGAAAGCAAGTTGATTCTCGCACATGTGCGGCGCTAGGTTGGACCTTTGTGAGGCAACACAATCATTTCAAGGCTGTCAACGCCTCCGATCAAACATTCGGACATTTCGGCGATTTGATTCACGGCCAGGATGGTCGTTGGATGTTTCGTTCCAGTCGGAGTGTCTTAGTCGGCACTGCTGTCTTTTGGACATCGTGGGCACGTGATGCGTAAGTGACCGTTGTTACCTCCTTACCCCCGGATGTCTTCGCTTGTTTTCTTCCGGCTACAGAGTGAATAAGATCAATCGCTTGCCCACATTCTGAGTGTTGCACTCCGCCGTGGACCGTACGCTTGAAAACTAAACAGTCCGGACGCTAGGGTTTGCAGTCTCAAGTTGCTAATGCATTGCAGCGTTCTGTGCATCATTTCGTCTTGAGTGCCGAACTTTTGCTCAGTCCCATGTCAACATGACGACCATAGAGCGTAGCCCTTTTGATGTAGATGCGGATGGTTTCAATTTTCAGTCACTGGATGAGTTGGCTGCATATCTATTTCGTATTCTTGATGGTATTCCTCGACGGATGTGGTTGAGTTACAGTCGAAAGAAGGTGCGATCTACAGACCAAGCACATGCAGATCAGATATTGCTTGGCTTGTATTCTGGCGTGCAGTCTCGAGGAAGACTGCAGTTTACAAAGAACACATTCCGGTTCCCTGGCCTTACTAAGTTGATTGTCCGAATGCTACATTATGCTCCCCAATTCTCGGATTTGGCAGTTACCAGAATACAGATCAATCGCAATGTCCGGACTATCCCACACAAAGATTCAAACAACTATGGTCCAAGTATTGGCTGGGCCATTGGAGACTGGACAGGTGGAGAATTATTTGTCGTGGATGACCGAGGTCGCTTTACATATACAGTTGATGATTTCGATTGCAATGTTGCATCGCATGGTGCTCACTTGAAAGGCAGACTCTTGGATGTCAGACAACCTTGCTGCTTTGAAGGAAATGTGATTCATGCCACCATGCCTTTCACTGGAACTCGCATCATGATGGTTCTATTTTGTGTCAAGCAACATGTTCCCGTTTCACCCCATGCCTCATGTCTTTCCCTTGCGCATTTTCTTGGTCTTCGTGTTCCTGTCCGTTCCTCTCTTTCCTTGTCTGTTCCCTCTGGTCCTCTCTTTTCTTCTCCTCTTTTGTCCTTGTCTGCCTTTCCTTTCTCCTCGCCTGGTCGTTCCTTGTCTTCGTCGGTTCCTTCTCCTTCTTCCTCTCTTTCTTCTCTTTCTCTTCTGTCTGTTCCTCCTCGTCCGTCTGCTCGTCCTCCGCTGTTGTCTCTCTCTCCTGCCTCCTCTGTTGCTTCCCTCGTGTCTTCGTCGGTTTCCTTTGGTCTTTTCCCTGTGTCCTCTGTTCCCTCCGGCTCCTCCTCTTTGCGGTCTTGGTCTTGCTCCTCCTTTCCTGGGTCTTCTTGCTCTTCCTTTGTTGTTTCTTTCTCTGATCGTGATGCCGACGATTCTGACGAGCAATGTCTGAGTGACATGTCATTGGACGCATAAAAAGACTGTCTTAGGTTCGCTTCGTGCACTCGCATCGTATGTCTCTCACTCTGGCATCGGGTGACCTGCATGTTTTCAGGCAATTCTGCTGCATGTGCTCAAGAAGTATGCTCCACCACTCGATAGACCATGACCCTTTGCCAGTTTCGTGATGTTTGGATGGAGGATGCGCCCCGATTCTGCATATTCTCTTTTCTTATGGTACGTAGCAGTGTGCATGTCAGCACACAGAGATGTGACAATCCCGATTCTTGTCGAAGCCAGCAGCACATCCAGTGGCAGCGATGGTTGATACATGGGATGGGACGATGTTTTCAAGCACACAATTACCATGGACTGTCCAATGACTCTGCTACCTTCAATTTTACACATCTTCTTCCACGATGCAGTGAGTCTTTCCTGTGCCTGTCAGTGCAGTGTCGTACTCTGACATTGCGACATATCAAGTTTCTGATGCGATTACGAGTATGCCATGGTTCTCGATTGAAGCCTTCTTGTACATACCAGCTCATGTGTATCGAGACATGTTGGTGCCAACTTCACCAAGTTACGTTCTCGGCGTGCGAATTTCCCGTTGCGCATGTTAGAGTCATATAGGTGGCTTTGAGGTTAAAAAAAGTGTCCGCCAATGTTCTGTCCAATTGTGTGCATAAGTTTGCAAAAATGTGAGTATTGGCAGACGTTGGTTCAAGTACTTATGCACCGCTCTTAACGTATCAATGTCTGGCTCTTTGCTGAGCTGCAATGACATAATCAGCAGTCTGGATGGAGATCAAGTCACGGCTCTTTTTCAGATCTTGGGAGATCGCCGCCAGAGGGCAGTCTTTCTTTCTCATCTTCGACGCCGGATTCAGAACGATGCAGATGCCCTTGTTGCACAACATCTTGGCGCTCCCTCCCACTCTGTCTCTGTGTCTTCTGTGCCTTCGTTGTCTTCTTTTCTTGCCCCCTCTCCCTCTCCTTCTCCCCTCCCTCCTCCTCCTCCTCCCCCTCCTGCTTTTCCTCCTCCCCTTCCTGTGTCCTTCTCTGCTTCTGGTCGTTTTCCTTTCTCTCCGTCTCCCTCTCATTTGGATGCTTCTCTTGGAGCTGTTTCGAGTGACGCTGCACCGACAGTCATGGATGGATCGACTCTTTCGGATCCTCAACAGCGTGGTGCACTGCCTCGTCGACGGCAACAGACTGCTCCTGCTGCTCGGAGAAGCAGATCCATGAGTGAATCGGAGGTCCGTGAGAGATCCCGGTCGAGGTCTAGGTCAAGATCAAGCACCACTGTTTCACTTGGAGGCTCTCGTCACATCAGGTAAGACGGACGTATGTGCACGACAAAACTGTTGTCCCGAACTTGCTTGCAACTTCTGAGTCGCAGACATGTGTTGTGCATCCTAGCAGCATCACACTTCGAAGTTTCTTACGGCTCAATTTGTAAGATGAAGCGAACAGCAAGTATGGCGGCCCTTCCGGCCCCAGCTCCGATGGTCAGGATTCCAGTTGTTGTACCTCCGGATATATGCTCTGGCGGACGTGAGATGGGTTTCTGGCTCTCTTTGCCTACAGATTCTACGATTGATGACCTGAAGAGGAAGGTGTGCGATGAGCTTGCGAACCGTACGGGGATTCCACCCCGTTTGAACGCCTTCCAATTAAGGCAATTTGGTCAACATTTACCATTCACATCTTCGATTTCTCGAGTTGCTGCCTTCCCGCATACTACGCAGGCCGTTCAATTTGTGAGAACCTGGCCACACGAATCATCGTGGTGAACTTGAGCAGTATGCTGATCAAGGAAATAAATGCTGTGTTGCGGTTTGTTATGCGAGCTCATGAGTTTTTGTTGCTTTTGCAATCAACAAGTTGTCCTTCTTTTACTGCAGGATGTGAGCCCGAATGTTTTCGTAGTGCCTTCTGAAGGTTGTCGACATTTCTTCGACGCCATGTGGGAACTTACTGTTCTGACAGAGAAAGTGCTGATTTTCATCAGCACCCGACGCCATATTATTTTCTTCTTCAACTTTCCACCACTAGATCCACTTGAGACTCTGGATGTTACTCTACGCAGACATGGATTCCATACGATGTATGATCTTGAACAGTTCGTTACACAATGCAGAACAGAAGGTATGGATCTTCGTGCTGAAGTATGGGAGTTCTTTATGCAAGGACCCAGCGTGTACACGCCGATCACGTGTGAAGCTCCCGCATTACCTCACATTGTGGTGTTTGCGTCCGTATGCAAAGAATGGTATTACACTATTATCCGATTGGTTGGCGATCGCACATTCTTCAATATTCAGCAGCTTTGGCGTCTTGCCCAAGTGCGCCATGCAAATGTGGAATGGATTCATCACTCCAATGAAGATCGAGTGCGTATTGGATCGGCTTTCATCGATGATCTTAATGTGCGCCGCATTGTTCACCCACTGTAAAGTGTAGATACGACCTGGACTTGAGTGGATCACGCTACATGAGAATAAATGGTGTCCTTTGTCATGCGAGTGTTGACATGTTGGCCTAGGTACTGTCCTCTTTCGTGCTGATGTACAGTGCTCAAGCCTATTGAAGTCTCAGTGTGTAATCATGTCGTCCAGTGGTCGTCGTACTCTTCGCTATGAACCAGGGTCGAGGCGAGCCAGCGATGACAATTTGGAGGATATTGTGCAAACATCAGCTGCCGATGCCCTCGATGCTCTTCGCTCTAATGGCATCCATCCACAGGACCTTATTCGGTTGATGCTTCGTGTTGTCGAAATCCTACGTGACTCTCCGGATTTTCAACAAAGGATGTCACGATGCTCAGGATTGTGCTCTCATACGAACTGTGGCCGGGTATGTGCTCGAGCAGACGAAGGTCACAATCATTGCCGATGCTATTACCACCAGGTTATTGACCGCAGTGAGAGAGCCATCAAGAAGCGTAGACGTGAATAGGCTTGCTGCTATCATGATGATTGGGAACCGTCGCAAAAAACGTGCACCTTGAAGCTTCTGTGCCCCTTCGGGGGCCTGTTTGTGTTATTCTGCTGTACATGCGACAAACCTGCATTCACATGTCCATTTTTCTTAGGTTTTTCTGTTTGCAAACCTTTGTAGGTACATGCTTTGACCCATGGATTTTTCTTGTTTTCATGCTCCTTTCGTTTTAAAGTTTGCAGGGGCACACGGCATCTGCGACCTACCGTGTGCAACGAAGCTACGGTTGCAGATGGGATATCCGACTTGGCCAGTCGGACGTACCTGCAAAAAAGCTGGGCCCCTGAGCCAGCAAGATTAGCGAAATGGATTTCTGTTTTCTGAGGCAGGTTTTAGGTGTGTCCATCGAATGTTTTCATTTAACAGTCATGTTCATGAGGGCATATGCATTCGCTTTCTGCACTTTTGCCGCAATCTGACAAGTACACTCAGCACAGAAGTCATCTACAGAAGGCAGGCGGGTCAGTGGAAGCCTTTCCAGTTGTGCCTCAAAGTTCTATTCACATCTTGGGCTGGAAGTATTTCCAGCAGCACGGCGCATGGATCAGAGTGCCGATCGTGCTCTCGCCACAGTGTGATGTGCGTTTTTGACTCATCGGTGGTCTTGGGAGCCTTTGGGGGAAGTGCTCTTGGAATGGTTCTTGGGAACAGCGAGGTTTTTGACTGCTGGTCTCTTTCGCTGTTTTGGGGTTGTATGCTAAGGCTACGGCTATGACAGGGGGAAGGTTGTTTGGGGCTACCAGGCACCCCTCGGTCTCGATGGCCTGCAAAACATGCCCTTCAATCGAGGCCAGGCAGAGGGTTCTTGCTGAGTTCTGGACGCAGCTCTGGTACTCTTGCCGGGAGGAGTCCTTTACCTTTTCTTCCTGCACCTCAGCACGCTTCAGTTGCAAAAGAAGCAGGCTATGCCAGATAAAGTGGTTGTTGGGTTGCAGCATGGGCTCCCATAAAGGCACGTGGCATTTTTCAGGCGTCTTGCGAAGACTTGACCTGTACCGCAGGCGGAAGCCATCGAGATGCTGGAGGCCGCTTAACATCGGGTTAAAATAGGGCGTTTCGCAGCAGTTGCTAGCAGCAAGGCTTCTTTCTCTTGGTTTGACTTGTTCAGGTTTCTTGAGCTGCTTGTTTGCGGTCTGTTTCTCACAACTCTGGTGCTTTCCTTCACCGGTCCTTGCCTGGTTTTTCCGCCGCACAGGCCGGCAAGCCGTTGCTGAAGCTGCCTTCGGACTTCTCGGCTCTTCGCGTTTCGAGCCCAGACTGCCTTGTACGCGAAGAGGTCTCCCAAGCATCGCCTGATCCCCGTGCCGCAGGTCCAGCTTCTCTGGGAGGTGCTGCAAAGTCCAGCAGTGCAGTGTCTCGTTTCAGAACTGCTGAACTCTTCGAGGCCGGAAGGTGTGAAGAGGCTGTTCTCGAGGCGGGAGAGCAGGGAAGCCTCCGCCCCGAAGACCAGAGCAGCTGTGCTTTGGCCCTGAGGCCCGAGCTCAGGTGATTGCCAGCCCTGGCAGCTGGGCTTCTGCCCAGGCATTGCCGGTGTGGCTTCGCGTACTCTTCTTAGGGGACCCAGCCGTGCAAGGACTATGCTCGGCTTGTCTTCGACTTGCCTTCACCAGATGGCTTTGATGTGGGGCACTCGCAGAATAGTCAAGACAAGACTTGAAGCCTTGCCTGCAGAGCTTCAGGCTTCAAGGGGCCACACTGTTCGATTTTCCGGGATGCTTCCCTCTGCCGAGATGCTGAGTTGTCTGCCATCTGACCGCTTTCGGTGCAGCGCCGGCACCAAAGTCAGCTTTCGGCCCCCGAGGTTGTCTCGTTTGAAGAGTTGGAGTCCAACTGGACACAGGATGAGGCAAGGGTGCCTCCACCTGAGACAGCAGCAACAGGCCCTGGGTCGCGGCAGCTGAGGCATGGAATGCTCTTTTGCTGTTTCGGCACCTGCAACAAGTGGAGGAGACCACTGTGACAAAGCTAACAGAAGGTGAATGTAGACAAAGCTCCTCGCAGTTCTTGCTGTCTAGAGGAGCAGGGACAGAGCACGGGTGGTGGCAGCGGCGTGAATCGTGTCGCCTTCCTTGGTGAGCTCGAGCTGCGAAGGCTCATGGGGCATAAGGCTGCCGCTCTTTCTTTGCCATGATGTTCAAGAGAGGTGTGCACTTGCGCGGACACAGCTTGACCAAGTCGCGGTCGACGCTGCAGACGTCCAGGAGCCGGATGATAAAAGTGAAAATCCCGAATGCCTTTGCATCCTTGCCAATCCTTGCACTCACAGCAAAGGCAGGCTCTTGCCTGCGCCTTTTTCGGCTTTCTCTGTCTCATCCAAGTCTTTTCAAGCTGCGGTTGAGGAGATGGTGCGGGTGATGAGCACCTTCGTGAAGCATTTTGCTGGAAGGCCTGGCTGGGCTTTGGATGTCTGTTGAAAGGGCCCGGAGCAAAGCTCTTGACAGGGCCCACTGTTTCTTCGACCTGAAGCCACACCTCGCGTGTCTCTCTGCGAGAACCCGAGGGAGGATCACACATCGTCTCTTTCTCTCTGCTTGTCGTAGCTCTCAGGATGCGGAGGCATCGCCGCTCCTGTCTGTGGCAGCTGGCCAGGCCAAGAGCGCGAGCTGTGCGCGAGTTGTTTTCCAGCCGTCTCATCGACTTGTTGCAGGATCGGGAGGCAGCAGTGCTGGAGGCGAGGTTGCGGAGATCCTTCCGAAGAACGGAGGGGATGGACGTTTCCGCGGGAGCCTCGAGGGCAACGGACGCTGAATCCTGAGAAGCAGTTCCAGTTCCACATCTCCAGGCCGCCGCCGAGCAGTCAGCGGCAGAGGCACTTGCAAGCGACCGCCGCGGTGCTGTGACTGTGCCTGGTGGAAGGAAGCCGAAGCCTGCCGCTTAGTGGAGACTTGGATTCGATTCGGAGGCCAGCTTGAAGAGGGCTTAGGCGAATGGGTCGCTTCGCAACCCCTCTGAACAGGTGGTTCGGGTGCCGAGAACAAGAGCCCTGAAGCCCTGCTGCAGCTGGCAGTATTGGCCTTGGTGGGCGAGGTTCACAATTTCCTGAAATCTCTGCTTATCTGTCGTCCGAGGTGGTGGCTTTAATTGAAGCAGATAGGTGGTCCCCCAACAAGGCCGGAGACGGCACTGATCGGGACCTAGCATGCGGCAGCAGTTTTGGACTCCATCGTGCAGGCAGCGGATCGGCAGCATCTCCTTGATGCCGTCGTGCCCGGGACTTCGGCAATCTGGCCTACTGACGGTAGCGATTGGCTTAAAATGTCGGGCCTCAAACGCTCTTTGTCCATTCTCCGAGGCTTGCGCAGTTGGGGCTAACAGAGCAGAAGCATGCTTTCGGTTTCAAGGCGCTTTGATACACGCAGCCCGTGTGTCAGAGCTTATTGTCATGCTGCTTCTGCTCTGAAGGTGCTTCTGCTGTTGCTGTACAATGCGCTGGGGTTGCCGATGTTGATGTTCAAAGTGCCCTTGGACCCAGCTGCAACAGAGAAGCTCAGAGTGTTGTTGGCTGGAACCGCCAGAGTGAGGCTCTCGTGCTCTTCCGCAGCTCTTGGCACAAGTTTTGCCGACCCAGGTTCAGCACAATGGCCATCAAGAACATCCAGGTCAGTGTCCCCCAGTGGAACAAGCCAGGTTCTGTCGGCTTGACCCCGATTGAGCCACGCAACTGTTGTCCTTCTCGGGCTCAAACAGCCACAGATCACGTGCTACAAAACACGGTGCAAAGTGAGACAACCTGGGCCGGTCGAAAGATTTCTTCTCATTCAGAAAGTGGCTTTGGCCTGTTCATGCCATGTAGAGCCTTGGCATGGCGCTTCGCCCATGTCCAGCTGGGTGCATTCCAGAGGTTTGAGGGGGAGGGCAGGGTCTCGCGACATTTCTGTGTTTGCAGGCGCGCACTTTGTACCTGCATCTCAAGCTGAAGTTTTGAGGCAAACAAGGCTTTCTTGCGGCAAGCCTCATTCTGAGTCGAGGACGACGGCGATGAAACTCCGGGCTTGGCATCAGCTTTACCAAAAGCAGCACACCCGCCTGAAACGCAGCCAGGCTTCATTTCTTCTAGAGTAATAGAGGCAAAGACGTGAGTGTATCAGAATCGGATTTGCGTTTGGTTTTCTGATGCATGGCTGAGGCAGGCACGAAGAGAGTCACTGCAGAGTTCGCCTGCCCCGTCGTCCGCTCAGAGAATGGCACGAGCACACGCACACACACACACCAAGCTCAGACCCGCTTGGGCAAAAGCACCATCAGGAGCATCACTGTGTCAAAGAGGCCGGCGGCTGAAGAGGTTGACTACGAGGAGCTGTTCGAAATCCTTCGAACAGGCCGAGCTGAGCAGCCGTTTTCTCAACGGAGACATGCTATGGGGAGGTGTGTTGACTCCACCGGTAACTGTCTAAGAAGCTAGGGTGTCATCCTGGCAATGCATCGACAAGGATCGACAGTTGGATCTCGAGCGTAGAAGCTCCCTCATGGTACTTCAGACCGGATGTTCACGCCATTGAGGACGAATATGATAGAATTTCCGGCACATTAGTCTTCTACACATGCACGAATGAACGCAACGAGCGCAGCCAGAGTAGAGGTAGTTGTCGTTGCATGAATTATCGCTTCGCCTCGTATTGCTAGCGCCACAATGCAAGAGACTCGTCATGAAGACCAGACCTTGTTCCACTTTGATTTTGACAACCACTTCTGTTCTCCGGTAGAATCAACTTGCGACCGATAGCAGGCTTCCCCACCGACAATGCAGCAGAGAAGGATTGCAGGACTGAAGGCATCAATGCGGGTTTCGACGAAATTGCAGTTTCTCCGATCAGCCGACAGTGAACTTGAAGCTTGAGAGCCAACTTGATGCATCACGGAGCATGTTCCCGCAGGCGCAGAAGACAAGCCGAATGCCTCCACAAAACGCCAAGACTCTTGCAAGACTGTCATCGAGGACACTGTTGCTGTAGCATGGCGTGACCTTACAGAGTGCGGGCACTGGAGACTATCAGCGTGCGGCATACGGGCACAAGCGACTGAGGAGCCTTCCGCAGAATGTAGTGCGGAAAGCACCTTTGTACATAGTCGGATGCTCAGAGACACTCTTCGCCAACCAAGCTGAAGCCCTGACTTGACACTCGTTGACACCCGTCTAGTAAGGTCTCCTGCCAGAGTGCCCTGCACCCAAACGGCCCCGGCGGCTTGGCAGAGCTTCAGTCCCATGTGCGCTTTAGTTCCTGATTCCCGCCTGAAGCTTGATTTTCGAAGAATAATATGTTCGAATTGCTCCAAATGCAGCCTACTCTCGACAACAAAGGCTGGATGGGATGAAGGCACCGTGTTTGTGTTTCGCTTCTTGGTGTGGCAATGTACAGTAGGCGCATTGCTGGTGACCGTGCTTGCTGCAGCATTTTGTGACCAAGAGCACAGTGAGTGGATACCCATCTCGATCTGGAGAGTGGAGAGATTCATGGTCGTCGCCTCGGTTGCTTTTGTGTCATAAGACCACGTCAGGCTTTGGTATGTGACCGCAAAGGGCCAGTTTTCGGCAACATTTTTGAGGCTGGTGTCCGCCTGCAACTCTTCGTGCTGCTGTGCAGCTTCCAGGGCCTCGCCCAGTCAGGTGCTTCCTTGTCAGTCGCGAGCAGACCGACAGCCATGCTTTTGCCTCAGGTGCTTATGCAGCGGTGGAGAGTGATGAGTACCAGTATCTTGGCTTGAAAGCCATGTGGGTGCGGGGAGGGACTGTGACTTTCGGCGAATTCGGCGAGGTCCAACTGGCAGAAAGACTTATCTCCACAGCTGAAAGAGGAGATGCAGCAACGCCTGGCTGACCTGAAGGCCGGCGGTCACTGTCGGGATGTTTGAGAGAGCAATGGTCAGTCCAGGTCTGCACTAATTCGAATGGAAGATTGCCCAGAACAAGATGGAGCACGACTTGCACGTCATTTCGGAGAGTGGGACCGATGAGCTTCGTGGTCTGAAGGATGCGACGCCTTGGCCGCAAGCAGTTGTGCGTGAGAGTGTGCAGGTTATGGCCACACTGTGAAGTCGGTTGTGATGAGGGGTGTTAACGAACGCAGGGAGAATAGATGAGGGGAGCATTATGTGCAAAATTATGCAAGTGGTACCAGAGGCATATCGCTGAAGAGTCCAAAGCTGAGGAGAAGCACCTTGGCTGGCCTAGCCCTAGCCCCCGTGGTTAGCCCAGGGCAGCAACATGCCGAGGTTCCGCAGATCAGAAGAGCGCAGCATGCAGAAGCAGGCGGGTGCAGAGGAGCCGCCTGGGAGCTTGGCGAAGCTGCATTCAGTCACTGGATTCGTTGTGTGCCGGCCCGGCATGGCCCGACCATCTGAACTTGCTCGTACTGCATAGCAGGAGACATTGCAGCATAAGTTGGAGAAGCTGAAGGACTTTTCGTTGCAGTTGCTCTGTGGGAAACAGAAAGAGACCTTTACAGGCCTGAACTGTGGTTGATGAAACGAGCCACCTGGCTTTGCAACCCTGTGCTAGGCAGAGACTGAGGCCTCCTCAAGTGCCAGACTGGGATCCTCAACAGCCAGCATGTCCACTCGGTCTTATGACAGGTTCAGTTCAAATCGGTCGAAGGTATGCAGAGCATGCCATTCTGTCCCACTGCCTAAGCCGGACAAGGCTTTGAATGCTCATTGCAGGGCCGTTTTTCCGAATACGGGCGAAGCTGCGACTTCCCATTTGCCCACCAACCCCCGTGCCTGACAATGCTGTAGCAACAGCCTTGTGTGTGTGTGCGCGCACAATCTCGGTTTCCAAAGACACCGAAGGACAAGGGAAGTGCGCATGTCCCGATAACACCTTGCAGACTGGGGAGGATACGCCGACATGGGGCTTTGCTAAGTTGCAGCATCAGTTTGGGCGGAGGATGCGGCCGACAAGGAGCAGGCACGCTTCGAGCATTCCGAACAAGTACGTCTCAGCAAGCTGAAGAACGAGATGCGTGCCTGCAAGCAGACGCGCCGCGCGAAAAGATGCGACCTAGATGTGATGGTGATGCGATGTCTTCCATAAGGTATGATGACGAAAAGGCGAATGTGCTCGACAAGCTCGCGGGCCTAGTTGGCCTAGGTTAGGGGTTCACTGCGATATGAATCTGTCCTTTGTCCGAGCTGAGATTCCGACATGAAGCAGAACGTGCCCAGACTCAGGCAGTATGCCACGACACTAAGCAGAAGAGGGCGTTCAAGTTCGTAAGAGGTTGGCACATGGCATACTCGCTTAGGACAGCTTGTGTTGCAGGCAACTTCGCTTGCGTCTGCAGCTGATGCAAGTGAGCCACCCCGTGTCAACAAGCCATGGCCCCGGAGATGTTTTGCCTTTAAGATCATTTAGTCCAAAGAAGTCTAGACGCTTACCAGCAAGGTCTGGCGACTGGTGGAAGGCTCCTGCCTGCTCTTCCTGGGATTATAGCTGAGTCCTGCTGATGCAGAGACGGCGGTGAGGTCCTCTCCGCAGAAGAGGAGCAGAAGCTCAGAGAGAGCCTCGAACAGCTGAAGGACATCGCAGCAGGGACACACTTGCGTGCGGCACAACTAATTCTGGGTTGCGGTTTGGGGCATTTTGTGATTTTTTGGTTTCTGTTCATATCGACCTGAATCGGGCCTTAGTACACCAGCTCACATGACAGGTGTAAACTAAGCCTGACAGTGACCATAGTACACCTTGACCTCGAGACCCGTCATGCCTACAGTGCCCCAAAATCCTTCAACACTGCTTAGCCTTGATCTGATTTGCCATGAACTTGACCCCAACAACATGACCTTGCAGGGGGGGTTCCAAAAAGAGCCCTTATTGGACTCGGGGGGGTTGATACATCTCTTGGCCCTCCTCTTGTTTGACGCCTCACGGTTCTTTCTGAATGTTCTCTGTGTTCTGCACCACAGGGTGTTGATCAGTTACATCGAAACCTGCGCAGCGTACGACGTGTTTGGTTTTCTGGACTGCTTTGGGCTGATGTGCAGCGACCAAGACTGCGCCCGCCTGCACATATAGATTCGGCTGTAACGCAGGAAGGCCTGCAAGACGACGAGGATGCCATTGAAAACAAAACGCAAAAGAAGCTGGAAGCCGTGCAGGACAAGTTGCCAGGCCTTTGTTGAGACATGTTCATCCGGTCTGCTGAGTGTCGAATAGGATGATTTGTCGAGGAGGACCTCTTCTGTCCCAGGTCAGCCAAGTCTGCTCCTTCTTGGTAGCCAAGGTTTTCTCGCAAGGAGAAGAAGGCCGTGGACAAGCCTCGCCCCCAGCGCGGCAATTGCATAGTCGTATCTAATGGTACGAGATACAGAACATCCGCATTCCCAGGCTTACGAAGAAGATTGAGAAGATGCAGAAGAAGGAAGTTAAAGCCAAGGATGAAGACACATATTCTGCTGTGCGGTCTGCATCAGTCATGTCAGCGTGCAGACTTTGGAATTCTGGATGCATGAAGGAGAAGCTGCAGCAAGTCCTGCAAAAGCTGGAGGACGTTCGAGAGTGTCCCGTGGCCGGTCTTGCTGCAGTTCTCCATCTTCGCAGGAAAAGTCGAACTCCACCCAGAAGAAACTGGAAGAAGTCGGTCCGGAGATTGTGCAGAAGCTCAAAGAAGAGCCCCTTTTCAGCATTCAAGCGGAAACATGCGAAAAGCGCGTTGCATTCACGTTCAATCTTGTCGTCTCAGGTACGAGGACAAGAAGTCCGCTCTGGAGCAAGAGTAGCTGCCCTATCTTTTCCTGATGCGTTTCCGAGCGGTTCGCTGCCACGGGCTCGGAAGCAGAGGTTTAAAAAAAAGGCCGAGCAGTTAAAAAAGGAAGAGGAGCAGAAGCAAAAGGAGGAGGAGGAGAAGGCAAAGCAAGAGGAGGCAAAGGAAGAGAAAAAGGAAGAGGAGGCATGGTCGACCTTCGTTCTTCACAGATTTGGTTTTGTATTGCCAGTTGATCGTCTTGTCAAAAACCAAACGCTGATGCCATATCGTGCCGCCTAGTGAGATCTCGGAGGCGTGGAGGCAGCACAGGCCCACCCAACCACCCACCCACCCCCACCCACCCGCCCCCCCCCACCCCCAGCCACCCACCCCCAGCCACCCACCCCAGCCACCCACCAAGGGCCACCCACCCCCAGCCACCCACCCCCAGCCACCCACCACCCACCCACCCACCCACCCCCACCCACCACCACCCACCCCCCACCCACCCACCCCCACACCCACCCACCCCCCCCACCCACCCCCACCCACCACACACCCACACCCACACCCACCCACCCACACCCACCCACACCCACCCACACCCACCCACACCCACCCACACCCACACCCACACCCACCCACACCCACACCCACACCCACCCACACCCACCCACACCCCCACCCACACCCACCCACACCCACCCACCCACCCACACCACCCACCCACACCCACCCACCCACACCCACCCACCCACCCACCCACCACCCACCCACCCACCCATGGATTCTCAGGAGAGTTCGATTTCGCCTGAGATAGTAAGGAAGGTACATGCCCTGCACAAAACACCGCGGAGAGACACAATGACGTAAAATGTAAAGAATTTGCGGATGGAGGGAATGGCTAAGTCGGATGTCCCATGCTCTCCAGGTGCTCGCCAAGCAGAACACCTCAAAGCCTACAGCTGCTCCGAATGCTACACAGGAGACATCCAAGAATTCCTGCACGATCGCCCGTTTTCGAAGTTCCTCTGGCTGTGACAGGATGGCTGGCCGTTAGAGGCGGCTCAAAGCTCCCGATTCACAAGCTGGGAGCAGGGTGCCAAGGAAATCGAGACGGCTAGTTTCTCAAGAGCATCTCGAGCCATACCTCAAAGAATTTATGCCTGAAGCAGCAAGGTAGCATGACCATGAACGGCCAGTGCAATCGAAATCGTGCTTTGAAGCAGTGCTTGAGGCCAGCAGCGCGCGGCCATTCTGGCATCATCCTGCTGGCAGCTGCGGCGCCTCAGCTTTCGAGATCACGTGCACATGCTTCAATGTGATGTCCTCGCCGTGTCTGCAGGCCATCGCAGCTTCGGCCGCATTGCTTCTATGCCGGTCCATGAAGCCAACGCGCCCAGCTTTGTTGGAGCCATTGGTCTGAAACATCAGTGCCAGCGCGCTGCTGGTTGAGGCAGGGGATTTGGCAGGGCAGCATGAGGCACTTGAAGGGTTGTCGGCGGCAAGCTTCTGACAAGGATATGGTGCTCGGAATGGAGCTCCTGTGAGCTCCTTGCAGGGCGTCCAAGCAAGCCGTCCAGATACGGATTGCTTCTGTACAGGACTTATTTGTTGAGCTAGGTTTATAGATCCCGTACTCAGTGGGATGTAGCTGATCCAGTCACTAGTCAGCCTGATAGTCCGAACCCCGGCGGCCTCGTACAGGGGCCTAGGCGAGGGCACGGAGAGGGGATGCCTGCTGTCAAAGAGCAGCTGACATAAGAGGGGCTGAAAGGGTTCCTCTTGTTTTGGGCGAGCGGAGGTCAGGCATCTTTGTCGTTGAACCCTTTATTCCGATGGTATCCTTGATAGTTAGACCTCGCTTGGGCTCGATCTTGCGGACTTACCAGGACCTCTCAGATGGCTCATGATCAGGCAGTCTCCAAAAGAGTGCGGCATCTTTGGGTCGCTAGCGGCTCAGACTTCAACATGCGCTGGTCACCTCAGCCAGGCCCTGGTTCGGACCCAGCCCGATGATGGCTACGAAGGCCCGCCGCCGCCAGATGAGGCAGGAGATTCGAAGCCTCCTCAGATTTGTCCAAAATATCTCTGAGAGATCTCTGAGATATCCGAGCATCGGCCAGGTGGCTCAGGCATATGCCCTGCCCTGTGCCCAGACACGGAGACGAGCTTGTGGTGTCTGCAGAAGCCACTGTGTCCTCTGTGCGGCGGAAATCCAGGTTGAACCTCCCTCTAAGCGCCTTGCGGAGCGACGTGCAGCGACGCAGTCGTGCGCTAGCTCGCGAGCGGCATCCGGATAAGGCGCCTAGACCTGCTCACTCTCCGAACACTGACGCCGATCCCTCGTCTCTGTTGATGCTCCAGGCTCCGCCCGATCAGCGAGTCGCCCCGGCTTGTGGCTTGCTGCAGCCGTGCAGGGTATGGGCACGCAATCACCAGGTCAGGGCAACTCGGCTTTTTCGTCAGCTGCAAGATGCCAAGGCCAGGTAGCTGCAAGGTCTCAGCAACTGTATTCTTTTGACGTTTCACAACGACGTGATCTGGCAGTCCCAGTCCCGGGCTGGCAGTCAGTATATGTGCACTTCTCACTGTGCGACCCTTCTTGCTGAAGCGGGCAAGCGAGCCCGTATGACAGCCACATCTACATAATGCTGTTGCCAGGAGATAATTTTGTCCTGGCTGCGGCAAAGAAGTGTTCCAGTGTTGGATGAGCACTGGCCTAAGTGAATGCGCGGAAGAGCTGCGTCCTCTGCAACCTCATTCCAGCCCGGAACCTTTGCAGGTCGGATGACTCACCTTGTCTGGATAGTGCCGACGAATGTGAGGAGGAGCCTTGCAGGCAAGTGTTGCTTGACTGTCTTGCCAGAAAGGCTTCAAATTGGAAAAGTCTGAACCTGCAAAGGCCGCCTGACGTTGTGTTCGGTGAGGCCGGAGATGCAGCGACCCAAGTCCTGGCGCCACGGGCAGTGTCTTTCCTAGCATTTTGGTTGAGACGATGGCACAAGGTTCTGGCAGATTTTGACCAAGATGGCTCCGGCGGTGAGTCGGAGCAAGAGGATGAGAAGGTGTGATCCCGAGTAGCTAGGACCTGTGGAGCAGGCAGTTCTTGCGACTCTCGCACTTAAGGCCAATCATGTGAAATGTGGACAGTCTGCAGGCAGCCTGCGTCTACAAAGGGCGAGGGGACTCGCCTGACACATTGTCCAGTAGTCCGAGCCTCAAAAGAGGAACGAACGGACAAGCCGGTCACAGCAATTTGTGCACTTGCAGCTGTCCAGAGGGTTTGCCAGTCAGGGCCTCCAGGGTGCGACAGAGCGAAGTGAGTTTGCCGTTGTCCGGACATGAAAGAACGTCACCGCTAAAGCTTCTGTCTACGTTCATCTGGAAATGGTCTTGCCGGGCCCTGCTCGGCTAGTTGAATTCAGCCTGAAGGGGCGGGCGCTGTTGCTGTGGCGCCGGACCATGGATGGTTTGTGCCGGATGCTTTGCAGGTGAAAGCGGCGACGAAAAGGTTGCATCCCTGGACGATTTACGTGAATCCAAGCGACGGCAGTACTGTAGCCGATGACAGCAACTGCTCTGGAGGTAGAAACTGCGCTGGCGCTGCGGAGCAGAGGGATAGTTCGAACGGAGGAGCAGAACGATGGCTCATGATGGCTCTAAAGACTCTGAGGAAGAAGCCGTGCAAGAGACAGGTTGCTCGGTCAAAACAAGGAGTCGAACAGTGCGCCGAGCTCGCAGGACTCGGCTCTGGTGCAAGCCACAGCGTGCGGAGCCCGATGACGGTGTCATGAGCAGACACTGCCTTGAAGTTTGATTGGTGTTTGTAGTTTTCGACTGTGATCCTTATCATATACGTTCTGCATGCTTGCATCAAACATTAACGGTTGGCGACGGCCATTTTGGGTCAAGTCGCCAAGTTTTTCAGGTGGTGCAGCCGGTAGCCTCTTTCGACAGCCATGTCAGACTGGGTCCAGCAAGTCCACAGTGCGGAGCAGTCTTGGGTAGACTTGCTCAGCCAGGACGCGGACATAGTCACTGAGGCACTGGCCAACCTTCCAGATGATCTACGAGGGCGACTGCAGACAATCAGCCAGATCGCAGACAACGCAGCCCACCAGCAGGCCATGGGGGTTACAGCCGTGATCGACACAGGCCTTGGCACAGCCTCCTGGCACCTGCTGCAGCCGGGCGAGTCCAGCAGTTCGAGTGAGGTTCAGACGGAGCAGCCTGCGTCTTCTTCAGCCGGTCCTGCCCCAGCCACGGTGCAGTCTGTTCCTTCAGCCGCTTGGGCAGATCAGACAGACGATGTATCTTTTCCGAAAGCTGGTCAAGTCAGTCGCGAGGCAGCCTTGCTTTCTCAGGGGACTGCGCCAGCCACACCTAGCCAGGAGCAGCCGCCTCTACCTGTTCAGTCTCAGGACCCACCGCAGGCACAGTCTCAGGCCCAGCCCCAGACTCAGACTCAGCCGCCTCCTGCTCAGACTTTGCAGCTCACCGCGCAGCCCTCACCAGTCTTGCCTTTGAGCAAGGCCAAAGCTGGCAAGGGCCTCACCCCAGGTGTAATAGTCAAGACGCCGCCAGCCAGGACAGATGGCCAGGTGCTGGTGAAAGCCATGCCAGGACAGCCAGGTCAGCCGTTGCAGCCACAGCCTCAGCCTACGGCAGTCCATCCAGGTCAGCCGGCCGCTAAAGCCAGCACAGTCGGCCCCCCCCCACCTTTGGGTGGCAAAGGCCAGCCTGGCACGCGAGGCGTCCAGTCAGTCAGTGGCAGACCGCGTCAGCCACCCAGTCACCCTCCAGCCGTGCGACAGCCGTGGGTCCAGGATTCGAGCCAGCTGCAGCACTTCCCGAACGACTTAGTTCATTACTCGGGAGGAGTTTACTATGCAGCCTACGAAGCAGTCGGACCCAGGGGGTCCTTACCAGCCTCTCAGCCATATGCAGGCGCCTTTCCGCCTTTGTGCCCCAGGCGTGAACACAGACTTCCACGAGCCCTTCGCGGCCATGGACATGTAGTGGCAGGTTATTGCTTGTCGTTGTGTCCCATTTGCATGCAACAGGCATGCTCACGAGCAGTCTGTGTTAGTCGCTTGGCGGGCGCAGCCCACGATCATCACGACTGTCCGGACTGCCATGAATCAGGCCGGGGTGCTTTTCTTGCTTCAGCGTGACTCCGTCCCGTGGCCAGGGTCACACAGGGGCAGACGCTGAGGCTGCTACAGGATGCCACAGGCCAGGCTGAACAACTTGACAAAGTGTGTCGAGCCCTCAGCGTTTTCGGCCAGGGCCCTGGCTGAGTGGCGGTCGTAGATAGCCCTTGTCAGCCCTTGGCAGCCTTTGTTTTGTACTGTCACTGTTTCAGGATTGCAACTTTGCTTTAGCAGCCTCCAGTCAGAGTGTGCAGTTCGAACTTGCTGAACATGTGACAGTCCTTGCCAGCCTTGCCAGCCGCATTTCACCTTGTGGTGTTCTCCCTTCTGTTGGCAGGGTTTTAGGCCGTATGTTCACAGACACCGCCCTCTGGGGCATTGACCAGCCGCTTCAGACAAAATGTGTCACCGCACTTGTGTGCTAGCGTGTGACCTTGACGTGCACTTGAGTGCAGCAGCGACACTTGTGTGTATTGCCGTCCTCCCACTCGGCTTGAGCCGGAGTTAGGGGAGGAAGCCCTTGTGGGTCATCCGTGCAGGCCTGGTGTTTCGGACAGCTTGTGCTGTGTCCACCGCCGGCTGCACAGGTGCTTTTCAGTGCTCCCAGCCGACCTTGTGGTCGCAGGCAGGCCCTCGGTCTTGCAGCCTTGTGGCACAAACCTCAGCAGCCTTGTGGCCGTCAGGTTTCTCGCAGACTTTGTCAGGCCGGTTTGCACACGGCTCCGACGTCAGCTTCAGTAAGTCTGCTTTCGTCAGGCCTCAGCCGGTGATGTCAGCCGTGAGCGACTCCAAAGTCACGTTCACAGCCAAAGCTAAGCAGCATGGCGTTCCAGAGAGTAGTTTGCAGGCTTGGGCCACAGAAGGCATCCAGACTTACTCTCAGCTGCTTTTCCGCGTGGCGTCAGCCCCGAATGCAGTCGACGCAGCCAAATTGAAGACGCTGCTGGACAACATGCAGCCAAAAGCCACCGAAGCAGTGGCTTCAGCCGTCAACAGACTCCTGTTTGAAGCAGGCACCTTTGTCGTGGCGGAACTCCGCAACAGCCTAGACAGCCCGTCAACCGAACCCAGCCGCAGGCTGTCTACTCAGGAACGCAGCAGTCGTCTTCAGGCGCTACAAGCCAAGCTAGGCTCCTTCAAGATTGCAGGTCAGTTTGAGCCGAGTCACCAACTCGTTGACTCGTTCAGTGCCATGCTAGCCGACCAGACAATCAGACACGTACCCCTGAACAGGTGTAGCTGTCGTGAGCAGGAGGTGTGTAACGTCAAACGTGACGACCACCTCTTCCGCCTCGAGAACTCAGCCCTCCGTTTGGCAGCCAAACCCCAGCCGTTGAAGGTGGACCTCAGCACCGAACTCAGAGTTGCTCAGGCTCTCAGTCGTCGTGGGCTAGCCATCGAGATGGCAGGTTTGGGAACCTTTGAGGTTCACGAAGCCTACGCTCGCAGCCTGCTAGATCACTTGCACAGACCTCCTCCGCCCAAGTTTGATCCCCCAGGCATTGATGCCCTCCTGAGAGCAGACAGAGAACTTTGGATCAGGGTAGCCGAAGAACTTGGCACAGACTTCTCAGGACCAGGCAAGGCAAGCGCCTTTGACGATGCCATTAAGACTTGGCAACACAGCATGCAGGTGGCCTACTTTTTGGTACCAGTCCCCAAGCCTGAGAAGCCAGACAAGCCCTTGAAGCGCGCCTGGGAGTCGGCCTTCACCGCCGACAAAGGACAGCCGTGGAAGGGCAAGGGCAAAGGTAAAGGCAGCCAGCAGCAGACGTGGCAGCCCAAGGGCGGCAAAGGCAAGGGCAAAACAGGCAAAGACAAACAGCAGACGTCCATGCCCGCCGCCCTTAAAGGAATGGACCCGAACTACAAAGGTCATCCCATCTGCTTCAATCACAGCCTGCCCCATGGGTGCACAGAGGAGACTTGGCAGACTGACTTAGGGATCAGCTGCAAAAGAGGACTTCACATTTGCATGAAGTGCCATGGTGAGCACTCCTTCTCAGCTTGTGACAAGTGACAGTCAGGTTCTGGGGTTGTGCCCAGCTGCGTCCCAGCAGCGACAGGTCAGGCACAGCCAGGTCAGAACACAGCCACCGACCAAGTTTTGGCCGCAGACTCAGACGCTCTCAGCGAGCCCAGCCTCACCAACGTGACTGCAGTGTTTCACTCAGAGGGATCAGCCGTGCAGCCCACAGCCGTTGTGGCCACTGTCGCCACCGCCTCTGCCCCCCCCACTTTGCCTCAGAGTACAGTCCGCAACCAGTCAGCAAACCTGTTTGTGGAAGTTTTCGCAGGAACCGGCCGCATGGCCAAAGCCTTTTCAGCGTTTGGCCTGCAGGTGCTTGCAGTCGACACAGTGCTTCCTCAGGGAGTCCCAGCCCTGACGCTGGATCTGACCAAGGCCAGCAGTCAGAAAGTTTTCTTTGACCTTTTGCAGTCCAACAGGGTGGCAGCAGTGCATTTAGCCCCGCCGTGCGGGACGAGCAGCGCAGCCAGACGCATAGACTTAGGACCAGGGTCTCCTCCTCAGCTTCGCACAGCCCTCGAGCCAGATGGAGTGCAAGATCTCTCCTTCTCCAACAGGCATCGAGTCAACTCAGCCAACAGGCTGTATCGGTTCACAGCCGAGGTTATATCCTCTTGTGACCGCCTCGGCATCGCTTGGAGCCTGGAAAACCCAACTGCTAGTCTGTTTTGGTTGACCTCACCTGTTCAAGCCTTGTGGCGTCTCTTGAGAGACAGGGTGCATTTTGGCAGCTTTGACAGCTGCGTGTATGGAGGCCTGAGGAAGAAAGCCACAACGTTCTGGTCAAGTGAACCAGCTGTGTGCGAGCTCAGCCTTAAGTGCTGTCCAAGTTTAGGACACAAGCACCTGCCTTGGGGCAAGACGGCCGAGGGTTGGGCCACTTCTTCTGAAGCAGCCTACCCCAAGGCTCTTTGCAGCCATTGGGCCTCTCTGTTGACGCAGTCCCTGACAGCCAAGGGCAAGCTTGGCACTCAGGAGCCAGTCCCAGGAACTGCCACGTACGCGGCCTCTGAGAGAGCGTCACTGGGACTTTTCCCGAAGGCCGCACACAGCCCCGTGACAGTGGAGCCTTTCAGGGACAAGCAGTGGCACAAGCTGTCCTCTGCAGCCGACAGACTGTCTTTTGTCCCAGGCCAGCGCGTTGTGGCAGCAGGCTTTGCAAAAGGATCCACCACCATAAAGGTCGTAGTGGAATCTGGGCAATGGTGGGCTTTGGTTGGCATTCCAGTCTCCCCTGAGACTTTTCTTGAACTTGCCAGCCATTGTACTCACCCTCAGTCCGTTCTGCCACCGCTGCCCACAGGCCTTGAAAACGTGGTTCAGAAGCTTAGCCAAGAAGGCGTTGAAGCAGTACACAAGCTTCGTTGTCAAAGGCTGAAAAGCATGTGTGATAAGGCCCGTGAGTTGCAGCAGGAGGAGGACAAGGATCACCTGGGATTCTCGTCTCACCTTCGTCCCATCCTTCAAGGCAAGCGCCTCAGGCTGTTTGAGTGTCTGCTCCAGTCGCTGGACTATCCAGACCAGTCCCTGTCGCAAGACATGAGAAACGGCTTCAGAGTCACCGGTTGGCTACCAGACACTGGGACCCGTCCCAAGAAGGTGACTCCCCCAGCCCTTCACAGAGACGAGGTCTGGGGCTCCAGGAATCACAACAACTCAGCCGTTTGGAAACAGTGCAAGCCCAGTGGAGACGAGGAGCTTGATGCAGCCTTGTGGCAGCTCACTCTGGACGAGTGTGCAGCTGGTTGGGCCAGTCTCGAGCTAGACCACCGTGAGCCACCTGAGTTTTGTGTGTTAGGCAGGCGTTTTGCAGTCCGTCAAGGCAGCAAAATCAGGCCCATTGACGACATGTCCGTCAGCCTTGTCAACCAGACACTGGGTGCCGACGAGAAAATAGTGGTCCACCCCACTTCCTGCACCTTGGCCTTAGCCTTGCATCTGCAAGCCCGGTGCAGTCACAGACAAGCTGGCCAGGGCATCAAAGGCAGGACCTTTGACCTCAAGCACGCTTATAAGCAGCTTGGACTAAACCCTGTAGACCTGCAGTTCTCAAAGGTGGTCGTTTGGAGCCCTGAGCACAAGAGGCCAGTCGTGCTCAGCCTGTTAGCGCTCCCTTTTGGAGCAACAGGATCAGTCCATGCCTTTAGCAGATGCAGTCTGGCCATGTGGCATATCGCAGTCTCGTGGCTTTACTTACCCGTGACTGTTTTCTTCGATGACTTCTCATCGATCAGCCTAGCATCGGACACAGTGAACGTGGAGGCAGCCATGTTGCTACTTTTCAAGGCCCTAGGCTGGCAAGCAGCCCTGACAGGCAGCAAGGCGTCCGGCTTTGCCGAAGCTTTTGTAAGTCTTGGCATTGCGTACATCCTACCGAAGCAGCCGGACCAGCCGATCTGCCTGCAGAACACAGAGTCTAGAAGAAAGGAAGTGGCAACCACCTGTCTGAAGGCGCTTCAGACTGGGCACATGTCCCCAGCAGAGTGCCTAGCATTCGCTGGGTGCCTCAGACCTGCATCAGGCCCTGACTTGGGTGCTTGAGCACGTGCCCACTGCTGAGCCCAGGGCTTTCAGGCTTCCCCAGACGCGTTCCTTCAACATATTCACTGATGGCTCCTTTGAGCAAGGGCAGGGCCGTATTGGTGGTGTGCTCTGTGACGCTGGAGGGCAGCCTCGAGAGTGGTTCCAGTCTTCAGTGCCACAAGACGTTGTAGCCACGTGGTGCTCCGATGGGACATCGCACCCCATCCTACAGACAGAAATGCTAGCAGTCTGCGTTGCAGCCATGCTGTGGAGTCAGAGGTTGAAGGGAGAAAACGTGATCTTCTGGATTGATAACGAGGCCGCTAGACACTGCCTCATTTCAGCCCGAGGATACCCGCAGTCGAACAGCCTACTTCTTCAGACGGTGCTCATCTGTGAGCATCAACACCAGTTGAACACTTGGTTTTCTCGTGTTCCGAGCATTTCCAATCCTGCAGATGCACCCAGCCGAGGGGAGACAGCCAGTTTTCTGACAGGCACGACACAACAGGAAGTGAAGGTGGGGAAGATTCGGTGTCTGGCCAGAGGTGCTGTGCCGCGTGCTCACTTGCAGCCGCCTACTTGAAAGGAAGTGGGGACTTTTCAGACCTCGCATCCCTGAACAGTCGGTTGCAGCCTTCAGCCTGAACAGACGGCCAGTCCTAGCCCGGAGACAGACTTCGAGGACGGCCGGTCTTTTGAGGATCGCGGCACAGGATTTTCCCCACCTTCAGAAAAGGAGCTCTGCATCTTAGTAGAGTCGCTGTTCGTTAAGTTCTGCATGCTTGCATCAAACATTAACGGTTGGCGACGGCCATTTTGGGTCAAGTCGCCAAGTTTTTCAGCCCGCCCTCCACGCCCTGATGAGAAGGGTTCTGGATCCCAGTTGGGAGTGTGGTTTTGGCTTTGGTCCTGTCAAACGCAGCCGCCCTGAACTTCGTTTGCCTTGGGAGGACCCCACTTTTCAGTTTGTCAGCCAGGACGTGACTTTCCTAGACAGGTTACAGGAAGAGCTTCTGGAGTTGCCTGAACCTGCAGCTTTGCCAGCCCCTCAGCCGTCAGCCGGAGCACAGCTGAAACTTCAGCCGCCGACAGCCCCGCGACCCAGACTCCGGGCGCTGTCTCAGTGGAAGCCACAGGACAGTCAGGCAGAGAGACAAGCAGCCTTGTCACGGTGGAGCCAGCTGCTCAGAGCGGTTCCTCACTTCTTCACTGAGTCTTTTCAGCTCGAAGTCGTGCATGAGGACAGCCAAATGGAGTTAGGAAATTTCGACTTGCGGTTCGCCAAGAAGAGCACAAACACTCTTCTCAACAGGATCAGCAGCATGCAGCGTTTCGCAGCCTGGACCGTCAAGTCCTTTCCCAGAGAGCCACTAGCCGAGGCACTAGTCTTTTTGTACTGCCAGCAGCTCAGTCAGAAACAGGCCAGCACCAGTGCACCAGACCAACTCTGCCAGGCACTCAACTTTACAGACGGCGTGCTCGGACTGCAGGTTCCTGCCAGCACTCTGGTCAGTTCTCGAGTTCAGGGCCTGGCTCACCAGTGCCTCAGACAGCAACAGCCACCCAAACAGGCTCCAGCACTCACCACAGACCAGGTGAGGTGGCTACAGACCTTTGCTGAGTCAGACGAAAGCCAGTACGAGAGGTATTTAGCAGCTTCCTTTTTGTTCATGATTTACGCGAGGGCACGACACAGTGACATGAAGCGAGCAAAGTCCATCTCAGTCGACCTTGATGACCGAGGAACAGTCGCGTACATTGAATGTCAGGTGCTGAATCCAAAGCAGAGCAAGGCCAGTCGCAGGAGGAACCTGTTCCTGCCGCTCGTAGCCCCTGCGGAGGGCATCTGCGCTCAGTCTTGGACAGTCGAGTGGCTTGACCTCAGGAGACATCTAGGTCTGCAGTGCAACGGCAGCCTTGAAGACAGCCCCCTCCTACCGGAACTGGCAGCCGACGGCAGACTTCTCCAGACCAACATGGACTCAGCCAGTGCTTCGAGGTGGCTTCGTTGCATCCTGTCCAGACAGCCAGGGTCAGACGAGGACAGCATCCTCAAAGTTTCCAGTCAAGGACTCAAGGCCACCTGTCTTTCATGGTGTATGAAGTTTTCTGTTTCGGATGGTGATCAGACTATTTTAGGCTACCATAGTCGTGGCAAGAGTGGAAGCGCACTCAGCTACGGCAGAGACGCGCTAGCTGGACCTTTGCGTGCACTCGAAGGTGTTCTCGCGGCAGTACGCCAAGGAAAGTTCAGACCAGACAGCACTCGCTCAGGGAGGTGGCAGACTGGTGCAGCAACCTCCTCGGCAGCGTCTTCGTCTCAACAGCCTCAGACCGACCAGACCGCGGAGTCCTTGGTCCAGCCCGTCCTAGACAGTGCCAGCTCCGAGTCTGAGGCAGTCAGTGAGGGCTCGTCAGAGGAAGAGACGCAGGTTTTGCAGTCAGTCAGTCATAGCCTTGCACTAGTCGCAGGCGATGACAACTTTCAGTTTCTCTCAAACATTCGCAGTGGCATTGTTCACATCTGCCGTCTTGACAACGACAGGTTGTTGTGCGGTAGAACAGTCTTTGACAGTCTTCAGGTTGCGAAGACCCTGGACTTTTCCAAAGTCAAGGCTTGTCTTACTTGTCAGTCTGTGGCAGACGGCCTAATAGCCGGTCGTTGGGCCACCGGATCCTAAAATTTTCGTTCATGCGCAGGGGGACTTTTCAGACCTCGCATCCCTGAACAGTCGGTTGCAGCCTTCAGCCTGAACAGACGGCCAGTCCTAGCCCGGAGACAGACTTCGAGGACGGCCGGTCTTTTGAGGATCGCGGCACAGGATTTTCCCCACCTTCAGAAAAGGAGCTCTGCATCTTAGTAGAGTCGCTGTTCGTTAAATTGTGTTGTTCACGAATGCAACTCGTAAGCGCCTATGTAGGAGCGTGCCGAAGTTCTGGATCAGAGCCACTTCTTAGGTGACACGTTGACATAGACCGGCAAAGATCGGCACCTTTCTTTCGGAGCGTGTTGCTCTCAAGCTGTAGCTGCAGTGGTGGCCTGAGGCTGAGTCACTTCATGGCGTCCCAGAAGAGACGCCCGCAGGAAATGTGCCACATTCTTAGGCAAGCTCGCTGGAGCGCAGGCACACAGAGTCAGACTCAGGCATATGTCGCAAGAAGTTGTGCACGAATAGACAGGCCAGAAACAGCCAAGAACCTGCGCCCTCCGCCAGAGGCAGCGAGTGCTTTCAGCGGAAGGTGAGCAGAGGCTCAGACCTGTGTAGATGCCTTAGCTTCAGCAGATCGTAGGCTGTGTTGGAGCTTCGGGCTCAATGCCAGAATGTTGGTGATTCAGGTTCAGAGTGCCACGATGAAATAAGTCAGCTTCGGAAGTGTGTCGGCCTGAGATCTTTTGCGAAAACGTGATGGATTTCTGCTTTGAGTCAGAAGCGTACCCAGGGAACTATTGACACTGCTTGGGCCTGCTTCCGTGTTCCTTCCACTCTTGCAAGAACTGACTGCCACCTTCACTCTGTTTGTAACCTCAACTAAGTCTACATTTCTTGCAGCCCTTGTGGTGGTATGTGGTGGTCCAAATCGATGAAACCGAGGCCTCAACGCATGACCGGCGACTGCTGTCTCTGGCGTGAGTACGGGACCCGATGCCGGCCAAACACTGGCTGCATGGTGACCCGGTCCGCGTGTTTGAGTGGCGACATTTAGTTGCACTGATGCCATGTTCGCCGTGCAGCAGAAAGTTTGATCAGCAAGCATGGGTTCGGTCCACTTCATGCCCCTGCGCAGCATGAGAGTCTCTCGCACCTGGTCTTTGATGCCCTGGAGAACATCTGCCCCGAACAGTTTCGAGAGGCCTTGGATTCTGCATGTTGGCTGACGCTCGTGAAGAAACTGCAGCCATAGCCCATGTGACAGGTTTGCCGCAGCATCCAGTCCTTTCACGAGGATCATAAGAAAGATCAATCAATCACGCTTTTCCTGCTAGGTTCCGTAACGAGCTTCTTTCCCATCCCGCCGTATGCAGAACCTCCGCAGATTGCCCATTCCGGGGTCTTTCGTATTTCGTTGGATTCTGCCCACATCTGGAGATCCTGTAGATTCGTGCATGGGTTCCTCCGGAAAAGGGCTGGTCCGTTCACTGCAGGATCTGGACAAAGATGGCAATGACTGTCTCCATGCAGCTTTCGGAATGCAAGGCGCGTCCCTTTCGGTGGCCTGCGCGTAAGTATCTGTACGATTTCTATGCAGAGACCCCGCCGGCCCCACTACCGATGCGAAGAAGTCAGAAAAATGTCTACTGTGCTTCTAGTACGGGTGTTCAAAAACTTGCTTCCAGCGTTGCTATTCAATGAAAATTCCAGGCGTTCTTTGCCGCGTTCCTGAGTACGTCGACTCAATCGCTCAGGTCTGCATTCGGGGGGGCAAAGGTAGCGAGCAGTTGAGTAGTTTTTCTTCAGTGCATGTGTGGAGAGTTTGCAAGGTCAGCAACAGCTTCATGTGGGCCAGGGCCGTCATTGAGGAGGCCAGGGGTCGTCCAAACATGTGCCCTGATCACGAAAGCTAGCGTAGCGAGGCTTTCGTTTTTGTTAGCAGTGGGGCCTGGATGTCGGCCGCAACCTGTGTAGATTGATTGTAGTCCAGCCCCGCCAATCAGACCGCAGCGGATGTGGCGGCTGCAGCCTCCTGGGACGCTTTGATCGAAAGCTTCGGGAGGCACACCAGGGAGAGTTTCCTTGCCCTGGCGGCTGCAGCGATCTCAGTGAAACCTGGAATCCCAGGCAGTTCCGAATGCTTTCCGCGATAGCAGAGAAGCCTTCCAGCCACTGGTCCAGCAGGACTGCAGAGACCTCCGCGAGCTATCGTCCCCCAAATGCAGTCCTCTTGCACAAACTCCAGCAAACACTACCGCAGGAATCAAGACCGGGCCTTGCTAAATGGTCTGCAGCCGCTTCCACCTGCTGCTAGCCTTGGCCTCGGCAGCCTGTAGTAGAAATGGTGCATGGTTCCGCCTGTGTACATGATGCCAGGTAAGGTGCCTTCAGGGGAGGCTTGCACTTCTTCTGTCATTCATTTGATGGCATTTCAACCCAAGCTGTTTTCGTGCTTTGATTCATGGCAGGGGGACAGACTACGGCCTGAACCTGAGTCCTTGACCTCCTTTGGGACATCGTGGAGTTGCAAACGAGGGAACCCCAGGCAACAGCCGAAGAGTCAGGGGGCGGCTGCAGAGTTGCTGGACGGTGCAGCGAGTCCTGCTGCCAAAGTCGCTTTCGCAGGATCTACGCTTCAAGCACTAGGCCTTTTGGCTTGCAAGGATGGGCCGGCGGAGGATAAGTTGTCGAGATCCGTTGAGTCTGCACGCGTTGCTTACACTGAGCTTTGGGAGGACATCCCAAACGTAGAATCTGCTGCCTCCTCCATGAAAGAGGTGCTGCAATCTGGTGACTGCAGCTGCTGGAGCCGAGCAAGTTCCAGCTTCCAGAGATTGTCGGATGCATGCAGCTATGCTGCATGCGAGACAGCCTTGCTGGTGGTTAAATGTTCTTCAGGCACCGAGTCGTGGCAGAGGCCGACGAAAAACTTGGAGGCTCTCAGCGCAGCGGTCGCAGCCTTCACTGCGGTGCAGACTTTGGCTTCGGAAGTATCGGGATCGGGTTTTGACCCGCCGCCTCGGAATTGCCCTTGGGCCCCTTTCGTCGCGGGTTCCTTCGGGCAGCCTTCATTGGGCTCCGTGTTGAGCTGCCTGCTGATCCTGATCCCCATCGCAGTGTGGAGTGCTCAAGCACTTCCCAAATCTGGCGCCAAGAAAGCGAAGGCCGCCCACCAGGAGGACCTCCACGCATGCAGAATAGCACTGAAGGATCTCTTGCAAGGCCTTGTCCGTGCTATAGAAATGCAGTCCGAGACCGCCGCATCTGCAGCCAAGAAGGAAGCAAGCGAGTTGCTTCCGCAGCGTAAATCGGCTTTGGCGGCCAGCCTGACAGGGAACGCCGCCGAGCAGTTCGAAGCGCTTCGAACTGAGACAGAGAAAGAAATCTTGGACACGCAGAGAAAGCAACTGAAAGGCTTGGGAGACATATTGGCACAACGCTCCATGCTCCTGAAATCTCGCGGCGCTTTCAAGCCATGACCGAGAAGAAAGGATTGACTTCATAGTTTAGCTTGCGCAGCAATAGATTTTAGTGCGGCTTTCAGGAATCGGTTTCACGAGCTTATCGAGGCGATCCTTGGTGGGCAAAGTCACGGAAGCAATGTGCATGGCATGTGGCTGCTCCATTCGTGTTGTTTGCAAGCATGTCTCAAGTGTTGCACAGCATGTTCAAGAGCAAGCATGATAGCATGCTATAGCCTCGGCATCTGAGAGATCCTATCGAACCTCGCATGCCCTCAGCCAGGTACTTCCAAAAGGAGCACTTATTCGGCCCGTACATCTGAATAATAGCGTATTGTTTGATCAGCCTCCGGCATTGGACGCGTTCAAGCGCGATGCAGGACCTCGGCTAGCACTCTTCTTTCAATTTTCGTCCTGTTCCTTTGTCGTTCGATGTCTTTCTGCAGTATGCGGCCTTCGCCCAACTTCCACCCCCTCCCGGCCTCGTGGGCCGCGGCCTCAAGAATACAGAAGGCCCCGTTCGCGGACGTGTGCTAAGGCACGCGATCCGATCCCATCGTGCTGCCGCTGCAGCGGCCCGGAGATTTCGCGGTTCCTCCGAGCCGACAGCGACTGCACTGCGAGGCCGGGCCCGAGCGATCTGAAGTCCACTTCGGAAGAGGCCCGCCCGTAGTGCGCCTGCAGTTCTGTAGAATGAAGAATTGCTGCAGGCACGGTATTCGCATGCAGAACCAAGCAAGCCAAGACATGGACAGGACGTAAGTGAGAACGCGATAACTTCACAACAAGGTGCAGACACGCTCGATCAAAGGAAAGCTGCGTCCAAAATGTAGCTGAATCAACATATGCATGTAGGTATGTGTTTTGTGTTGATGTGTAATGTGCGGCTGCGTGCCTCTCTGGGTGTGTGTATGCGTGTTTTCAAGCTTATCTTTCCACATTCGGTGGACCAATTCAGCATAGCCACGCGGACCGTGGAGTTTTGGGTGCTCTCAAACTGACCCCTGGGTGTGATCCTGACAGCATGCTCACAAAATTGACAGATTGGACATGCTTCGGTCAGTATCTCTTCGTCCAACACCTCGTAGGAAGATCGGAGCGGGTCTGGGAAGAACGATGCATCATTCTGATAGCGAGACGAAATTTGATGCAGGAGACACAGAAGATCTTCAAGCTGGCTCGTGATGCAGCTGCCTTGAGTGTGTTAGGTGACAGCTATTAGTCTGTTTAGTCTGCCTGTAGAAATTTGATGTTTCTTGTCCTATGCCCTGGGTTTCATTGTTTTGCGACTCCTCTGTCAACATTAAGCATGTTCCCCAAGCACAAGATCTGAAAGATTCTGCCGTGGGTGATTCTTGCCGAATTTCTCGAGGTTGTGGCGGACCATGAGAAGTGGCTGTCCACAATGAGTGACGAAGAGGCGATGCATCTCTCCATTTCCGCACATGCTTACGTGTAGTTCGGAAGTCTTACAGGCGAGCCGAAAGGAGCGGCAAGACCTACTGCGTGTTGTTGCGCAGTCTTCAGGGACTGTTGACAAGAAAGCGTGAGCCCTGGGTCTCGTGCTGTGCATGCTGTGCCGCTTCGGGTTTGGCCCACACCTGCAGCGTGCCGCGACGAACGGCTCCTGAGGCGACGTTACAATTTCAGATGCCGGGTGGTTCGCAGGCTCTTAGCTCGCATAGCAGCCGGTCGTGTCATCTGAACTTGACCGTGTCAGCCGTTTCTTCTTCAGGCGACGGAGAAGTTGGATGTCGAGGCCACCACAGCCTTCGAGCTCAACTCCAAGGACAACGCCGTAGACAACACGAGCGGACAGCACGAAGCCATGCTATGGGGCAGTTGGGCATGACCACTGCCACGGCTGCTGCGAGGCCTACGAGCTCCTTTCCAACAAGCGCGAGCAATGGAAAATCACGGCCGCCCTCACAGGGCAGGCAGAACGTAAAGCCGAGTGATCCAACGACTTTCCCAGGTTTCAGGCCCCACAGCGGGCGCTGCTTCCTCGGTCTTCATCGAAGTCAATGAGGCGGCAGTTTCTCCAGACATATGGTGACGGTGGTGCTGCAGTGGCCGATTAAATCAGCCTGACTCCCTCACCTCAGCTTGTAAGCGTTGAGCGTTGAATGCTCAATGCTCCGCACAGTTCTGTTGCAGGCAATGTACGGGCAGAGCCTGGCCAGTCAGGATCTAGGTTGTCAGCCTGCCAGCTCTTGCATGCTCACACTTTTCGAAGTGCCGTGATGCCTCCACTGCCTGCAGCTTGCCTCATCCGAGCCTCAGTCTCAGGTTTAGGGATGGCGCCGGGCTGCAGCTACACAGTGAAAGTTGTACAGTGAGATATGAGGATCATGAGGTGAGGGTCAGACTCTGTCAAACAGACTCCGAAGTGAAGCAGCGCCGGTTTCCTCTTGGTGCAATGCTTTGCTCAGACTCCTCTGTCCGCTGTGCTTTCTGCTTACATCGTGTTACTTTGTGTGCGCAGCGTGATCTTCAAGACGTGCGACCAGTACAGGGTGCGAGCGTCTGGAAGGCTGTTTTGCAAAACAGTCTCAATTTCAATGCCCTTGCATCATGGTCCTAAACGTCTGGCTGTCAGAGAAATCCTATCCATCCGCAGTTCAAGAGCTCGTGTATCGACTCGCCTATCAGTAACCCGGTTTCTTGATGAAGCATATTTCTGATCCAACAACGGACGGTAGCTACCTGAAGTATCTTGAACTGAATTCTGAAATCGCGGGCTTATGGTAGCCTTCAGGATAAGCCGAGAGGCTTCGAAGATGAGCGAAATGCGATCCTAAGCAAAGAAGACACCAAGGAACATAAAGGGACCCAAGTTTAAAGTTTAAACCGACCCACCGTTTAACATGTCTCGTATGGGCATGTCCATAGTGCATAAGACGCGTCGCATGTCCCGTTCCCACTTCCGCGGAACACCTCGACATCATGCTGGAAGGTCTAAGTGGCATCTCGACCCAATTTGAGCTCGGCTCTTGCTGGCACCCGCAGCTTTGCTGGCTCCAGCACAACTATGAGAAGGCACTGTAGCCTAACATACATGCTGCTCGAGATTTCACGACTGTCTGCATAAACAGGGCAGTAGATAGCTGCCTGTAGCAGAAGAAATTATGATTACATCCAGCTTCCAGGCTTTCGGCTGCAAGCTAGTTCAAGTTAGTCACGCTGTCTAGCGGCGTTCGCATCCCCACAACTATGCAACGCCAGAGGCCAAGATCTCATGCAGGCTGCGCCTAATCTTTCCAGCCTCGGCGTGCAAATTTCGCGCAGGAGTGATTTTTGGAAACCCGCGCTCTCCGATTTCGATGCTTTTGACTTTAATGTTGACGGTCATTTTCGGGTCATTTATCACCGGTGTGGTGTGCCACTTGATCGGGTTGTCAAAGGCTGTAGCTGACGGCAGCATGTCCCCACCGCAGCAGCCTGCGTGAAGCACCGATGATGAGTCAGTAGGACCCGACCTGACAGCAAGCACAGGAGGAGATGAGCTGCTGTGTGGCAAGCCCTTCGGAATTGCAGGCATGTGAACAGAGCGGATAGCAATGTGGCACTCACGTCAGGACCTCGCATTCTGTCGCAGTGATACTGGTACCATGAAGGGCGCTCTGTGCTGTGACAGTACCGCTACTGAGCACAGGGCTAGTCGATCACTCTCCGAAGTTTCTCAAGTCGTAATGACACGAGGCGCAGCTCAATGAAGCTCAGCGTGCCCTGGCAGATTCGCGCAAAGTCCTCTCTGCCACGAAGAAGGCCCGGACGACGACGTCGACTCGATCTCTGTCGAGTTTGCTCGGAGTAAGCAGAAAGTGCGGCCTGTCAGGCGCTCGCAGATGCGGAGAAATCCCTCCGAGACCAAGCCGAGGCTGCCGAAGAGGGAACGGAGTGGAGTGGAGTGTGCTCCCGTTGCTGGCATGGAAGGCTTACGGCTGTCTCCGGCGATGCTTCGATGGTGCTAATGCGCCGGTTGTCGTTCCGCGCTTACGTGCTCAGCTTTCGATGCTGGAGCCGATTCGGCAGCAGCGGGTAGTTGTCCGCTCTCACATATCAATGTTACCTCACGGCAGAAGCTTACTTGCTGCTTCTAAGCAGCGGCCGGTGTGAGGCTTTTGGTCGAGAAGCTTGTAGCTAGAACCCTAGGTTGCTACCGGTAGCACAAGTCTTGGAAAACAGGGCAGCCTCTTCGTAGGGTCGCGGTCTGCCAAGGCTGTGGATCGGTACGGTCTGATCACGCGGTGGAACAGGAAGGCTGAGGAGGTCTTTGGCTGCCCTTGCGAGTCAGCCCTGAGGCACGCTTCGCTCTTCGTCAAGCTGTCAGATATTGGGGATATCCGATGCTTCGGCAGGAGACCGTTCTCCGAGTTTCTCGAGACAGGGGACCAGCCTGGTTTGGCTGACTTACAGGAGCCTTGAATTCAACCTGAGAGCAGCAGATGAGGGAACCCGCCGCTGGCTGGGAAGATGTCTCCCGTTGGATGTGATGCTAAGGCGGCCATCACCTCCAAAGCGATGCTGCATCTCAGCTAGCATGCAAACAGACCCGCACGATGGATGGATAGTTGGAGGAAAATTCGTTTGATTGTTGCCAGTGTCACGACGGATCTACCGCGCCCCTTTGGGACAGCCAATGGCCAACTTCCTTCGAGTTGGCTTTTGTGGTGGTTGTGCCAATTTGTTTGCTGTATAAAGCTCATCGTCAGTCTCGGCCTGCCACCATTCCACAGGGACTAATGATTGCCTAGAGTACCCGCTTCATCAGCGCAGCATCATACCCTCACACCTCCAACACCAAGGTCCCCCGGTGGCGCGGCACACCTGCAGAGGCGCTTCTGCGTGCACTCCCGGGCGGCTGGGCAGCCGTGGCATGAGGCTCCTGGAAGATTCGCAGCCATAGCCTTTCACTAGGGCATCTTGAGGACTGCACAGCCGAGACGAGCATCACAGACCAGAAGATAGTAGTCTCGCAGGCACATGATCCCTCAGGGTAGCAGGATTTTCGATGAAAGACAGAAGTTTTGAAGTTAATCAAACTCTGCTCCGAAAATGCCCGCCACTTGGGACCAATGCAAACAGAGCAAGTGACTTCAGGCACAAGCTGGCGATGACCAGATCCGAATTTCTCGACGAAAAGTCAGTACGGCTGAACCGTCCTTGTCGTAGCTCTGCTCGGACGTCAAAAAGTAACATGGTTTGCTTACTCTGTGTGACTTTGCCCCAAGCCTCTGTGTTCGTAATTCGCGTTTAGATCGCATTGGTGGCTCGCTGCCCGACTGCATGAAGATTCGTAGCAGGTTCTATTCCTGGCATCCAGCTGCCCAAGTGCCAGCAGCAAAGATGCTGCGGGCGTGCTGTATATTGGCCAGGACAGCAGCGAACGCAGTGAGCTACAGCAGGTCTTTTTGCTTCGTGGCGACATCCCGCGACAACAGGAAGTCACTGGCTTGCTCAAGAGCTCGCACTCCTCCGAAGTGACGCTTCAAGACCGCCTCATCCGATGCTCGGAGTGGAAGTCTGACACATGGGCTGCGGGCCTTAACGAATTCACTGAAAAAGGCGGACACTTGAGAGCTGTCTTGCTGAGGAGAGGTGAATGCCCCTTTGATTGCGGTGGACAGGTCCGGATGCGTGGAGGAGCTAGCATATGGTGTCTCGCCGCATGCCCCTAGAGTCCTAAAGCTTGTGTGCTTTGAGGAGTGGAACCGCGGAGCCGAACTTCTGACGGGCTTTACCAAGGAGGAAGCTGTCGGGAAGAGACTGGTTCAGAATTACATTGCCGACGAGTTCTCCGACTCAGTACAGACCATGCTCTCACAGGGCATGAACGGTCAGGACCGTGTTGGGCGGCTTGCGTTTGGAGTCCTGGGCATGCGAGTTTCGGCACGCAGATCTCTGATCGTGCAACAAGACTGCACCCGCAGGAGATCACGAATTATGAGTTTTCCCTGTGGACGAAAAGCGGGCAGCGAAAAGATATTCTTTGGAGTGCAACTGCCCGCCGCGATCGTCATGGAAACATCGTGGGCGTGATCGGTATCGGCCATGACAGGTTTGAAACACTGTGACCATGTTGCTTGGTATTGTGGTAGAGGTAACCACAATTTTGAGTTACTTCGGCTCAGTGCGTCCTGCCAACCATTTGAACTCTGTACTCCAGTGTGCTATCATAGCCTCATCGATTCTTTTGGCCCTTTTTTGCAGGACATAACTGAGCTACGCTCAGAGTCGAAGATGCTGGCGAATTATGTCCGCATATGTGGCGCGGCGGTCTGGTCCCTGAAGGGGAACGCTAAGACAGGAGTCATCACCGAGCCTTGAAGGCACCCAGATGGTGGTCCGCCCTTGGCTTTGGTTAAAGAGGGCTTTGCTTGTCTCAGTCCTGGCCTGCATATTGTTGGCCTCTAAGGACAGCAAAACTCGCGAAATTGAACACTTGATCTCGCAGCAGGCGCAGATGGACATTTGTGATCCACGAATGGTGCTGTGGCGAGCATCTTTTGTTTCGATCTTGAAGACCATGTGCCCGAAGCTCAGAAAGTTGGAGCCGGCAGCCCGGCAGCCCTGTTGATTCACGTTTCGCCCAGGTCAGAACTTCTGGATGAGACGGAAAGGGGTGCAAGAAGGGGTTCATGTGCCACCGGAGAAGCTGGGGGAGAGGAATGAGATTGCGACTGGGCTTGAAGTCAAGAAGTTCCCGAATGCCCGTGTGCCGACACGGCATGATCATCCAGCAATCAGCACGACAGCGGCAACGCTTGCCTTGTGGCCACTAGGTCACAACAGACTTTGGCTACGAGTTCTGCTTCGAGGCCCCAAATGGGAGCGTGAAGTGGTACAAGGCGCGCATGGTGCTGTCATGTTGGTGGTGCACATCCGCCGCTTCACCGTCACGGCTCACAGCCTCGAATCCTCGAACACCTGCTAATCCTGTGCCAGGTGCAGGGGCATCTCATTCAGGAGTGCACCCTTGGCAGCCAATTTGAAGTCACAGGCTCTATGCAGGAAGTCACTTCGATGCTCATTGACAAAGTCATGGGTGACAGGCGCAATCGGGGAGAGCACGGCCTGTAACCTGCGAACAGATAGTTCGAGAGGGCACGAAAGACAAGTCCTTTTGCTAAACCAGCCCTGTGCAGGTGGCAAAAATGGTGGAGTCGTATGTGCCATATGGTCTTTGATGCCACATTGCTAGTGGACACACAAGAGTACCGAGTGCTGAATGCCTGGGGCGAGGAGAAAGTCTTCGGATGCAAGCTGCAGTCGCACCACCCGCTCCTGCAGCTCATAAAGCCCGAAGACACGGTCTCCCTGAAGGAGGCCTTCAACGAGGTGACTTTCAAGGGATTTGAGCGCGGCCGTACTCTGCACTTGCTTCGACCTGGCAATCAGCGAGACACTCCGGCACAATGCTTTCTGCTTTCTGCAGATCAGGAGAATCCCAACGAGTGCATGATGGGCATTCGGATGCAGGTTACTGCTTCTGATGAGAATGTGTCCGTTCTTTGGGATGTTGCAAAGCCAAACCCAGTGCTCACGCTCGAAGACTTGGCGCGGTTGAAATCTGGCCTGAAACGATCGCATCGGCGTCCATCGCGGAATTTACGCAATGTTCATCAGCGATCACTTCACCCCAGGCGCTTGTTACCACTTTGGGTTCGCAGAGTCGACTCGTGTGACAGTAGCCGGTTTCAGTAATTAAAGGGCCGAAGGATTTTCAGGATTGTTTCAAGGAGTGTCGCTGAGTTAATCACAGGTCGCGCACATCGGACCCTATCGCTTCCTCACACTCGCTGTCCAGCATTCCCGAGGAGCTCCCGCAGAGCCATGAGCCATGTTTATTGGAGGGAATTGTCTGCTTGAGGGTTTGAAAGCAGGATCTGCATGGAGAGTTTGAAGATGACGACGATGTCCGATCTGTCTCAGACATGTCTGACAGAGGCCGCCTGCTTGCCATCCGATTATAGCATTGTCAAAGAAAGCTGCTTGGAAGGCTCCGAGGCAGAAAACTCCATGGCCGACGACAGCGAAAGCCGCTGCTCTAGTTTTGACCTCAGAGCCTGCGTGTTTCGGAGTTTATGACGACTTTTGCGTTTCAAGGTTCGGAGCACAGCTCCACATCCAACGATGAGGGGATGTCCGAGGCCCCTGCATGCGACGGTTTCGAGACACTCGAAGCGCATATATAAAAAATAGTCATAGAGTCATAGAGTTGTTGACGGAAGCAGAACCTGGAAGGTTGGCGTGTGCAACAGCAGCCCGGCAAGATCTGCCAGCGAGGAGCAAGCAGAGGGAGACCAGCCTCCGATGCGAAGCATGGAGTTCGGAGTCCAGCAGCAGTTGTAGTGATTTCTGCAGCGAGGACTTCGTGCCGGGAGCTCCGCACGACTGGAGCTCGAGACTTGGCGATCTCGGGGCGATCTCGAGCACAGTTTCCTTCGGAACCTGTGACTTTCTTGATTCTTTCTTGCATCGGGCTGAGGCACGAATCCCTTCAACCTTTCACCGAAGAAGGGTCGATTGCTGCTAGATGTGACCTCCTTGGTCCTTATCATAACTGTGCATCAGTGGAGTGTAGTTGTATACCTGTCCTCCCCAGACGTTGGCTCGAGGCGAGTTCGCCATCGCGAGGAGCGAAGTACGGCGGGGTTCCTGCAAGGAGCGGCTTCTCCTGCAGTGGCTTCCGTGCGTCGGTTTGGGCATCCGGTTCGTCAGGCAACTTGCGCCCGGCGTCCATCTCTCAGCCTTGACGGCTGTAGCTGCTTCGAGTCATTTGACAGCACTCAGCGATGCCGCGAGTCTTTGAGGCTCCGCTGCCTGTGCAGAGGAAGGCAGGGCTCATTTCGGCTCGGCGGGTGTCCCGGCTCCGTTGAATTGACACTGAGGCGCGGGTTGGGCCTCCCACCGTGAAACTCCGATGGCTGTAACCTCAGCCTTGCGAACTGCTCAGCAGGCGCACACGTCTCTGTAGCTTGAAGCAGGTCCGGCCAATCGTTCTCTCTGAACTTGAATGATTTCGCTTCAATCAGCGAGCTTCGAGCACACATTCACCGGGTGACAGGCAAGTTTGTCCATCTATTCATTGCCCCACCGCTTCTTCCTGACTCGCGCAGTCCACCGTCTTGAACACTGCAGGTGTCCCTGCAATTCGTCAGACTTTAATCCTGGGTGGCAAAAGGCCACGACCTTCTCCAGTTCCTGTATCAGGCCAAGTTTTGAAGAGACTGGCTTGCCAGGCTCCCCATCAATGAGGACTCATCACCGACGATGAACGAGCCGAACTGGCAGGAAATCAAGGCACGTCTCGCGTGAACTGACAAGCTCCCACCATTATTGCTGCAGTATGTGAGTGTTATGTTACTGTCCGACGATATTGAGATTTCGGAATCACGCCGGAACCTCCAGGATCTGGTTCGTCCTGGTCAGTGCTTGATGATGGTTGGCAGTGCGACTTGAATGAGCTTTACATCTGAAAGTCTGCAGTATTATCACATCCCTTTATGTCTTTGAAACCAGGTCCCGGACCCACACGCAGTACAAGCGCAAGCAGCCAGTCAAGGGCCAAGCCGCTTCATTCCATCACGGTTTGCAAAGTGCCGCTCTATCACAAGGTGCTCCGACGCCTGCTCAAGCGACACCCGAAGTTGCCGAAGCTGCAGAAGTTGTGTGCCCCTTGGAGAGGGGTTTCGGGCAAAGCGTCGACTTCAAGCAGCGGCAGCTTGCCGAGGCGGTGTTGCCGGCATCCCCTACTGCTGCGGAACCTGCTGTTTGATATGGCATGCCGCCGACATAATATTCTTACTGTGCTTTCAATTCGCCGTTCTAAGTCAGCCTGCTCGTACCAACATCGAACGCAGCTTGACGTAAAAGAAAATGCCTTCGAAAGGCCGTTCTTCAACTGCTAAAACCGCTAGCCTGTAGGTTCTATCGGTATCTCTATCAATATTATCAAGGAGAGCGACTCTTCATGGCTTTATTGCTGAATTTTCGGGTTTGGGGGCACGATCTAATCACTGCTTTGCTATGCTATACTAGAATACGAAAATCCATAAATTCTTGCGCTACGATATTCCCCACCGGACTTCGTACCCCCACTCCAGAACGTTC
>CAJNDT010000507.1:120000-192957 GCA_905221615.1 Symbiodinium sp. CCMP2592 | reverse complement strand
CTGCATAGAGTAGCAAAGCCAATGCAGGTATGAACGGCCTAAGGCAGGCAGCACAGGTAGTGCGCAATGCCGGCCCAAGATATCTCTACTTCCTCCCAGCAACCTGCCCCCAACTCACGATGAGGCCCGCATCTCAAGGTATGCGTCTTCGATTTTTCTTGAATCCGATCTGCACTGCAAAACAACCGTTCCCTGAGCGGTCCTTGATCCATCCCTTCGGCTTCGACATGCAAGCAGCAGACCTGCCTGAGTTGCAGTCGTAGCTTCGCCCTCCAACACTACGTAGCATTAGCAATTAAAGCGCAATTAGAAGTTACGCCGTTTCTTCAAAAGCTCCCAAACCAACAAAGCCCTGCTAACTCCAGCCCCGGAGGCATGTCTGCCGGCACAGCCCGACTTCTCGCCACCTCGAGATGGTAGTGGCAACCCTCCCGCGGAACCTGGCAGACTCTGGGAATGGAGCCGATGAGGCTTAGGGTTTAGGGTTTAGGTTTAGGTTTAGGGTTTAGGTTTAGGGTTTAGGGATGAGGCTTATAAGGCCTCGGGGCTGTGAGGTTTATATGGTTTGGGGTTTAGCTTCAACCATTTGTGGCTGAGTTCTTGGCGTTGTACAGTTCGGAACTTTAGCCCAGAGATGTGTGCTGATTGTGCTTAAGACTTCGGGTTTAGGGCGTGGCGTTAAGCATGTAAAGAGAATCGCTCGACTTCGTATGCAGGTATGGCCAGAGAGGACAATGCCAAGGATGCTAGCTGTGTACGGGGGTTTAGGGTTGAGGGTTATGCGGGTGCACACGTTCCCTGCAAATGGTGTGGAAATTGCGGTGCGAGATACCCTCCCACAGCCATATCTAGCATCTAGCAAGTACTCGCAGTCGCTAGATACTTCCACCTTTCAGAACCTACCCCTTGCGAAAAGCCCCAAAGGGTTTAGGGTTTAGGGTAGGGTCTCATACACATCTGAATCTCCGAATCGCCTCTTGCACGCGAGAGCCGTCTCTCTTGGCGCGGCCCTGGGCATCGAGCTCACAGCGCACGCTGCTCTCGAGCATGGTGACCTCCCAGACTTCAAGGTATCTTTGGGGTTCCGGTTTTGGGGGACCTCCCATACTCCCCTTAGGGCCGTTAGTCAACTGCAGCCTTGTGGCTGTTCCAGCTTCGAGCAGCCCTGCTCTAAAGCGTCACCATTCACGTTGCGACCCTACATTAATCCAGCCCCCAGAAAAGCTCTTAGCGGGAGTTTGTGAAATTAAAGTCAGCAGGAACCTGAGCAAGACTGCAGTCGTCGTCGTCACTTCGTGGTCGTCGCAGTCGTAGTCGAAACCATAGTCGCAGTCGCAGTTACTATTATTACTACTACTACTACTACTACTACTACTGCTACTACTACTGCTACTGCTACTGCTACTGCGACTGCGGCTGCGGCTGCGAGTCCGACTGCGACTACGACTACGACGACTACGACAACGACGACTACGACGACTACGACGACTGCGACGACTACTACGCTGACTACTACGACGACTACGCCTTCGACTACGACTACGACGACGACGACGACTGCGACGGCGACGGCGACGGCGAAGGCGACTGCGACTGCGAGTGCGACTACTACTGCTACTTGTACTACTACTACTACTACTACTACTACTACTACTACTACTACTACTACTACTACTACTACTATTACTACTACTACTACTACTACTACTACTACTACTACTACTACTACTACTACTACTACTACTACTACTACTACTACTACTACTACTACTACTACTACTACTAAGTACTACTACTACTGCTACTACTACTACTACTACTACTACTACTACTACTACTACTACTACTACTACGACTACTACTACTACTACTAATACTACTATTTTTCAATTGAACGCTGCGCGAGCGTGCTCTGCGCTTTGCGGGCGCCATTGGTCTCATGCACTCGTGAAACTGCTTCTAGCATGCATCGCTCATGTCTCTCTAATCAGCTCGAACTTGACAAACTATTTCAACTGCTACTTCGACTAAAAAGCTTCCTTCTCCGACACCTTGGCGTGAACAGACGCGTCCATCTGTGCACCTGTCTCAACAAATAGGCCGTACCTCAGATGAAGCCGCCACCCGGAGTATCCGTCTCGTGGCGTCCCACACGGATTACTCATGTTGAAGACAGAAGGCCGTAAGGGTCATGTGCGGATGACCGCTGGTACCTGAGGCAATTTCGGTGTCGTGAGTCTTGGGGCAGCTTCGATGCTGGCAATCTGCTGAAGCGCAAAGTGCTGTTTTAAGCGAGGCTAGCACGCGATTCGCAGTCTTCCGAAGAGATGTGCTAGGCGTCGGAAGAGTGCCGAATTCCCTGAGTCTGTGACATAAGGGATCATAGAGTCTGTGACATATTATCGCCCTCACTGGTCATGACCTTTTGGCCACTGCTGAGAGTATCCGTGCCAGGACCACTGCTGCCACCAGTCCCAGTCGTCATCCTGAGATGAGCGTGCCTGTCTGGCCCACTGGGACGAGGAGGATGAGGAGGGGCCATCGCGCTGCCGCTTGCCCTCTGTGTCTGCCTCCTGCATCTGTGGGCGCTTGTGAGTTGCAGCAGCAGCCAGCTTGGCCATGCGCTTGTCCTCTTCGTTCCCTTTGTCATGCTGTATCCGCATCTTCATGATGGAGTAGGCATTTTTGTCAGGTTTGACCCGGAAGACACGAGCTGGGAGTCCAGCTGATTTTGCAGTCTCGTTGTAGACTGCCACTATGGTGGTGGCGATCATATTGAATTCGACCCACGAGGGGAAGTGTTGCTGAAAAGCCTTTTCGTCCCACATCTTGTTGAAGCAGGCATGGATAAGGCCATGCACTTTTGTTGGCGCGTCCAGCTCGCGGTAGGCATCGCCCGCTCCTGTGGCGATGGTGACCTTCCCATCGCTTGTGAGGACTCGCCTTACCGACATGGCGGTGTCCCATGTGAGGCCGGTTTGCGTCCTGACGGACTTGATGGCAGAGAACAGCGGCGGAACTTCTCGGAGTGCTTCCATCCTGGTAGACCAAAGGGTCTGTTGTTCCTGGTTGGTGAGGCCGCCAAGAATGACCGGGGCCACCAGGATGTTGATGGAAGCTAAGGCCCGAATCCAGTCTTGATGGGACTGGGAGCTCAGCAGCTGAGCCAACTCCTGCCGCGTGTAACGTACTGTCAGCCGTGGAGCCGGCTGCGGGACATAGCCGACGAGTTCCGCATTGGATTCCGGAGGCTCATATGCTGACGGGGGGCGGGAAGAGGGAGGAGGGGGCGTGTGGGAGCGCGGAGCGGCCTGGGTGGCGGGGGTTGGAGGAGAGACGGACTTGGGGGGATGCGGAAGGATCGGGGGGACCGGAATCGCAGGAGGGGGGGCTGGTGCCGCCGATGAAGAAGAGGGCGGGGGGCTTTGGGTGGCCACCAAGGGCGGTGGGGCCTTAACCGGAAGCGCTGGGGCCGCCTTCGGTGTTTCTGCTTGGCCTGCTTTGAAGGCCGCCTTTTCAGCTGCTGAGGAGGTGAAAGGGCAAGGGGGGGAGGGTGGCGGCTCAAAGCCGGCTGCTTTGTCTACACCTTTGGTCCTGGTACTGCTGGGGGGAAGAGGAATTTCCTGGGGGAGCTTGGGGGGAGGAGGAGGGGGGGGAGAGTGGGGGGCTGGCGTGGCACTGAGTGCTGGGTTGTGCTTCTGAGTGACAAAGTGGTTCTTAAGGCCGTGGCTAGTGCTGAATTGCACCTGCCTGTTGTGCTTGCGGCAGTGCAAGCAGCATAGCCACATGTCCCCCGAGACTTTCACTTGCCCTAATCCTCGAGGGATAAGCTCCAGCACATCCTGCTCTGTAAGGTCTTGATTGTAGTGGTGGGTTGCACGGACCGTAGCCATGATCTCTGCAAAGGAGTTGTACTGGATGCTGTCGGCCACATAGGCTTCAATATCCTCCTGAGTGGGAGGAGGGGGAGCCGATGAGGCGGTTGCCATGGTCTGTGACCTAAGTGGCTGTGGTGAGCTGTGCTCTTCAGGTCTGTCAGACTGGATTTCAAGGGAGATGTCAGGGAGTTGGCTCTGCAGCATGCGGTCTGTGCGTTCCTTGGTGGTTGGGTCTCCCTGAAATCCCTTCAGCCACTTCCAGCAACGGGTATATGCAACGGTCGTGTTGTTGGTAGTCACGAAGTAGTGGCCATCATTGTCGTACTTCTTGTTCTTCACTCGCTTGTCCCAGCGCTCCGAGAACAGGTAGATGGGGCCGAATTTGGTGGAAACATTCCATCCCGGCTGAGGGGAGTGACCAAGGTCGCGACCCAAGATCTGCCAAAGATATTTGCAGAAGGTCATGTATTCCAAGTTTGCCTTCGCTGTCATAACCTGACGGCTGAAGGCGTGCTGTATGGCTTCCCTCATCAAGGGATGTCTGGGCTTGCCATAGATGATGCCTTGAAAAATATGATCTCCTTTGACTCCTATGGCCATGACCATGAACTCCTGTGGGAGTTGGCCAGGTGGGGAGGGTCTGTGACCCACTTCACCTGCCTTCTTTGAGTGAGCTGTGCTCCAATCTGCTGCGAGATACACAAGTACCTGTTCCCAAGGTACCACGAAGCCACATTTGATGTCGACGTATAGGCCGCCGTGCTGGTAGTGGTAGACGTATCGGAATACGTCTGCTCGATGAGCAGGTTGGCTGAGGCGATCCAGCAGACTGGAGCCGTACTTTCCTGCAAGTTGCCTCAGGGTAGCCCGAAGAACATCATCGTCACAGAATCTGCGGGTGAAGCCAGCAAACATTTTGGCCGCGACTTGGGCCGGTTCCGGCTTTTCGTCGTGAACGTAGGTCTGGAAGAGGAGGGCTGGGACAGGGGCGGCTTCCCATTCTGGGAGATGTGTGAATCGCATTCCCCAGGGGCCATGTCCGTATTGCATGGCTACTTCTGAAAGATCACGGACCGTGCGGCATTGCGACAGAGCCTGGGCAGCTAGCATTTCGACATGCATGTCCTGCTCGCGAGCGTTCCAACCAGCGACCACGAGGACAGGCAGTCCTGGGGTGTTGCGCATTTCCTCGATGGCTCTGGTCACAAGCGCCGGGATGACAATATCCGCGACTTCGGGGCGGAAATGAAGGTTCTTGGAGTTGTAGAGCCATTCTACCCCTCCTACACCAGGCATCTGGGCCAGGTCCATGATTTCTTGGTTGTGCAGGTTCTTGTCCGCGAAGCCATATTGGACCCTGCCATCAATCAGGTAGTCATAATTGATTTGCTTCTCCGGGCGCAGGCTTCGGGACAGCGGAATGAAGCGAACGTTGATTTGTCCGTCGAGGTGGTTCTCCAAGATGGAGGCCACCGGCGGACTCTGCACAGCCGCTGTGAATTTGTGAGGCCCAAAGAGCCCAAATTGCCAGTGGAGGAGCTCCAAGATGGAGGGGACGCTGCCGGCAGAAATGTTGAGGGCGGCGCCTGGGCAGCTTAAGACCTGGCCCGTTAGCAGCGGGAACACTCCGTAAGTGTGTCCCCGCAGCATGTGCTGCAAGGTGCTATCGCTGAGCACCAGAAAAGGGCCCAGACTGGGAGGTTTGTCCATGGTCTCAGCTGTAGCTGATGGGCCAGAGTCTGTGACACGCGGCCAAGTGGTGAGCTGTGCTCTTCGTAAAGGCGCAGTTTGTTACGAGAAGTAGCTGCTGCAAGGCGTGATTATAATGCTTGTTGCGATACTCCTGCCACTCCGTCCGGTACAACAGTTCGAACTGACAGCTGCGGTATACATGTAATGTTTAGCATAGTCTCAAAACCAAGCACGAAGCTCAAGCAACGCTGGGCAACTTTAGGCAAAGAACACCAGCAGAGGGCACTCGGGCTGAGAGTTGGTGCCGTGTGGTAGCCGAGACCTCAGAACTCAGATCACAGGTGAGAGAAAACAATGATGCAAGTAGCTGAGTGCTAGCATGCTGCAAGTCGATTTCTCTGGGCAGGGGAGCCACTCGTTGCTGACTGTGACAAGCTGGGTGGCTGTGCCACACCTAACCGGAGGCTGTGCCACTTTCCTTGCGTGAGTCAGTGAACTGCCTATGGCCCGAAGTGCTCAGAAAAGTCTGTAGTAGTGGTCGTGGAGAGCACTGGATTCCTCGGCTTCTCGGCTGATGGTTGCCGTCGGTCCGTCCGAGTTACGGGGGTTCCGGAACTTCTGCACCACGACCTGTTGGCGGTGTTGAATGTGGATGGTAAGCTCCTCGGACGCGAGATGCCACTGGGGCGTGTCAAAGGACTGGACCATGACACGTAGGCCGAGAGACATAGCGGCCCTGGCAGTGCGGTGTGGACTCACAAAGAGCTTATGCTCTACCTGGGAGAGCACTGCTGCGCACCAGGATTTGCTGACCGACGCCAGTGAGAGGGCTGTCAGCAAGTCTGGCTGCGGTATCGCCAGTCTGACATGAACGCCCTGTTGGTCATAGTCAGTGTCTTCGTACCGTTGCGCAAAGACAGCTAGGCCTTTATGTAATCGGCGAAAGGCCCAGAGGCGTGCTTGGTCCTCGATCTCGTTCCGGAGCAGCAGTATGGGAACTATAGTCCAGGGAGGTCTGTATGCAGCGATTTCAGTCGCCAACATGTCCCTGTCCAAACCGTAGTCCGAGAAGAAATCCACAACCACTACTGCAGGAATGATGAAGGAGAGAGCGCAGCGACATGATTCGGTGCAGAGAGGGGAAGACATCCTCTATGGTTGGCAGGGCAGCTGAGAGCAGCCTAGAAAAAGACTGCGGAGAAACTTACTTAGAAGCACAACATTGAGCCGCAACACTAAGGGGCAACGCAAATCGGGTTTGCCTTTTCCAGAGTGAAGAAGCCCGGCTCGTCGCATGGTCTGTGACCAATTGTCTGGAGGCTGTGCCCTTTGCCCTATAGAGGACGTCTCAAGACTGAGGTCGGAATGAAGTGCACCTGCTCATAGTGGACGCTGATGGCCTCGCTCGAAAGAGTGCCGGCTTGATCTGGCAGCACTTCAATGAAAACTCCTGCTCCTTGCTTTCGCAGTTGGATGTATGCTCTCCATACTCCTATCCAGGGTTTGCCGTCGATGAGGCGGGCAGTTACGGAGTACCACGCACGGCAAACCGCTGCAAGCGGTATTGCTTGTAGCAGATTGAGATTGACGATGCCGAGCTGAGCATGCACTCCATTGTGGTCAATCCTGAGTGTGTCTCCGATAATGGAGTACTGCGAGAAGGGACCCGTGCGAGCCCAACGTAGAAGGAGGTCACGTAGACGATCCCGAGTGGCACGAGCTTCATCATGAAGAAGGTCCAGATCGTTCCAGTAAGAGGCGGGATAGGGCGAGGCGTCGTAGGAGTCGATTGTCAGTACCCCTGGGAGCAGGTATTTCATAGCTTGGCGCAGAGAGAGCTCGTCCATGGCAGTGAGGGGACGCTGGGAGCTAGCTGACAGAGCCTGGCAGGGAGTAGGGGACACGCCGAGAGGTAGCTCAAGGCAAAGCGAGCGCACTGCTAACTCTGGCTGGCGCGGAGGATGCCCAGTTTTCAAGCCGAGAGCAGCTTCAAAAAGTTAGAAACCTTAATGGCACGGTCAGGCCTGTTGCTCGGCCGTCGCACCAGCCAATGTTTCGGTTTTCGGCCGTGGGCTGTGCCCTAATGCCAGCAGAGGTGCGCTGTGCGCTTCTGAGAGAGCTACTATGTAGTCTTCACCTGCTGATCAATCCTGGGGCGCGTGCGCCAGCAGGTCATCGTAGCTGTCAAAGAGGAGCGCATGCCAAGCATTGAAGCCCGAGGCGCGGTAGGCTGCGGCGGGAGCTGTGCGTGCCAGAGGCGAAGTGAGGGTCTCAACCGGCAGTCGAAACGCCATCGAGACCGGGAGGCAGAAGACATCCCGGCCTTCCTGGATCGACACGGAGCCTGTCTTGCGCAGGCGTGACATCGCCACCAAAAGTTCCACTGTATTGATGCGGGCTTGACCAGAGATCATGGCTGATATGAGGTCATGCCATACTCGGTTGACAGTAGCGAGTCTTCGGACCTGTTTTAGACGCGGCTGCGTGACCTCGTAGATAAGGTGCATGTCAGTCAGGTCCGGTGTGTCCGGCGCAGAGACGTAGTTGATGGAGAGGGCCGGCCAGTGGTTAAAGCACTCCTGGAGAAGTTTCAGGAGACCTGTTCTGGTTGCTATCGACCTGTCCGTACGAAACGCGTCCTCGGTTGGGGTGAGGCCTGGTCCCGTGAGGCTGAGCTGGCTGCGCAAGCCGTCGATGGCTGTGTGATCCTGGTCTGTCAGCCGCAGGTAGAAGTCGAGGCGTAGAAGCATCGGCGTCAGGAAGTGGAAAATTCGCTGAACAAATGCGTCCTCCATCGTTGCAGGCTAGCTAATGGAGGCAGAGCCAAACTGGGGAGCCTAAAAGGACTGAAGAATGGCAGTGATTTGTTACTGCGATGCATAGAAGCACATGTGCTGTAATACCTGCTATAACTTTAACTGACAAGCAGAGATGGTCGGAGACTGTGTCTCAGCTCAGAAGGCTGTGCCATTCGAACTAATCATCTGCTGTGCCTAGCGGCAGACGAAAACCCAGCTCGGTGAGGCGCTGTTGCAGCGTTGGTGAGAAACGAGAGACGCCTCTGACCGTGTAGGCCGCCAAAACGACACGAGTATAGGTTTCCCATGGTAGAGTTGCATGCCACAGCTCATCCGCCCGAAAGAGAAGGCTGAGACCCCGTAGGTCAAAGCAACTTCCCCGGGTCATCCCCTGCTGGCGCGGGATCTCCTGGTAGTCGCAGCCGTCGGGGTCTTCGATCCATAGGCCGCCCTGGTCGTAGATCGAAATCGGGATGAGCAGAGTGCCCAAGGCAGCATTGCGAGCATCTTTGTGCGGTGGGGACTGCACATCCACTAAGATTTCAAGCGAAGTCCACTGGTGACTTGGGTGACATGAGCACACGAATGCGTTGAAGAGACGAGTGACGTTGGGATGGGAGACCGTCTCCTTGAGCAGGCCAGGGAGAACTCGGCAGTAAGCACCAACCCGAAAGCGCTGGCCACATGAAGAGCCAGCCGCACTGGGAGAGTGCTCCCATCTGTCGTGGGCCTCGAAAGGTAGGTGCTGCAGAACCTGGCGGACCGAGGACCAGATGGAGAGACAGCGAGAAGTGAGACAGTTGTTAGCTATCTGCTCTGCCTTTGGCACCATGTGTAGTAGTCCTCCGTGCGGGATGGGATTGACTAAGCAGCCTTCCTCCATCCCGGAGCAGGGCATGGTAGTCATGGACTCGAGATACTTCTCGAATTGCTGCCACTGTTGGGGTGGGAGAGCTTTGTTTGCCCATGCCGTGATGTCATTTGATGGCCATGTTCCCGCTGCCGGTGGCAGGGCCACGTGGGCCTCCGCACAATACAACTTCAGCGCAGAGAGGGTGAGATAGTCATCCATGTAGTCTGCGAAGACCCCGGCGGGAAAGGAAATGGCCCTGATGGGGCAGTCATCTTCGCCAGCCATGTGCGCCCGCGCAAGTTGGGAGCCAGTAGCTTAGATGAAGCTGAGCTCAAGCAGCGGGAACGGAAAGTGCAGACAACTGCGCTCAAGACAGATGCACAGGTGTTTTCTCGGGCTGAGGCCAGTGCTGTAGGCAGTGGGCGCTGGAACAGAGTCTGTGACTCAGGCTGATGTGGACTGTGTCCTATTCCCGCGACAAATTGGTTACAGTAACCGCGTGGCGGAGGCTGTGCCCTATGCCGCTGAGTGGACTGTGTCCTGCGATTGAAGCCTAGTCCATTTCCGCCCAAATGCCCTGCAGCTCAGTAGCCGGTGTCGAGGGCGCTGGCTCGTTCGAGCTGGGAGCCGGAGGAGGTGGTGGAGGTGGAGGGTGCTCGAGAGCATTCTCCAGCATGAGGTAGCCATCCTGGTTGCTGTACTTTTGGTACGGCAGGACCTCCGTGTACATGGTCCGGATGTGGCTGCCCATGGTCCTGAGCCTGCAAGATAGGAAGAACCTAGCGTAAGCAGCAGATTCCTCCCAGCTTCCGGAGTCCAAAGAGGCCCGTTTGGGATCTTCTGGCCCGAAGAGCCCGGATGCATTGGATTTTTGCTGCTTGGAGTAGGAGAAGACGGCGGTGGCCAGTCGGACGTTGCCGGCTTCATCATACAAGCCGGCTTGCACGGTGATCGAGGGATCAATGGCAGTCTCGTACCAGCTTCCTCCGGGAAAGGCAGATTCTGGCCATTTGGGTGGAGTGAGGCCAGCGAGATTCTCCCATTCTGCCAGCTCGACGCGAAGGTGCTTGGGGAGTTTCGGGGGCATCGGGAAACCCGACGCAGTGTCGCGCCAGCACTTGTTGCCCACGATTTCGACGGAGATCGTCTTGCTGAGCCTGTAGTAGTCACCTCTGACGGTCCTGGTGGGTCGCTCCATAAGTTCGTGAGGAGGACGATGAAGCATTCCTCCCTGGCCAAGGGCTCCGTAGCCCAAGCTGAGAGGATAGACACTTTCCCCCGCGGTGCCGCCAAAATCGATCAGGACATAGGTGGGGGGGTCGTAGCGCACCATGATGTTGCCCATGTGGATGTCCGCGTGAACCAGTTGGCTGGAATGCACTGCGTTGAGGGCAGACCGGATGTCAGCGACGAGATTGACGACGTGGTCCGTCGTCATAGAGGGGATATGAGCAGGGTACAGCCGTGGCAGTAGTAGCGTTGGGCCCTGCTGCCAGTAAGCCTCGATGATGGTGTTGATGGGCGGGAATCTCGATAATCTGCTAAACTCTCTTCTGGCCATGTATTCTTCCTGAGGTCTCGTGACTTTCTTGAGCACAAAGTTTGCAGCACTGGAATTGAAGACCGCGCTGGCGTATCCATTTGCGATCTTCACGCCCAAGAGCTCTGGTGAGATGGCGGAAGTCACTTGGGGGTCAACCGGTCGTCGAAGTCCGGGCATATGGCTCCGACCAAGAGCCTCATGCACTCCATCAGAATATGGAGCTCGATTCATCACAGCGTGGGGGGAGATATCGTCTGTGACGAATCCGTGCTGCACTGTGTGCTACCTGCCACTGGTAGCTTGAGCCCTGTGACCTAGTTGCAAGGCGGTGGAGTCAGGAGCAGGAAACAAATTAAAGAGAGACGCATGGCGGTGAGTTTTGCTCGCTGATGGCCGGCTCCGCCGACTGTGCCTAGTTCTCGGAATAGATTACGTAGCGTCCTGTTCTGGAGCTGCGTCAGTTCGTCGATGTTTAGGAGCTGGCGGTGTTGGAGGACGGGCCTTGCCAGAGGGCAAAGTGCATCGTTCGGCAGTCTGAGAGCTGGTAGAAGACGCCGAACCAGGGTCTGTATAGAGTTGCGAGGCCTTGCGCTTGAGAATCTCGTCCAGCTGATGCACCAGATTCAGGAAATGCGGGACTTGGTCAGGGCCCGGTAGGTCCGCAAACCGTGTGAGATCCATAGTGCTAAGGGCTCGAGCCAGGCTGGCACGCTCAGGACATGAAGTGGAGCGAAGTGATCTCAGCTGGAACTTTGTTGAAAGAATCAGCAGCCTTGCTAGTCACGCTGTACCTGAGTGAAAAGTGCAAGACGGATCAGAACATCAGCTGTGCTGAGGAAGTTAGTGCACTGTGTGCTTCCACTAGGCCAAGCTCACGGACGGCCTCGAGCCTTACGAGCCAGTCCTCCCGGCGCCTTGCGACCCAGGCGTTCGAAGCCATCATGGGAGTCAAAGAGGGAGGCAAGGAGGGAGAGGTAGGGCATGAGGTCAGAGTAGATGGCCACCCTGAAGTCAAGGATAACGTGCGTCTTGAGCTTGTTCGGCTTAGCAGAGCAGTGCACTATTTCCTGTGCCAGCTTGGTCTTGTCGGTAGTGATATTGATCATGGAGTCCACCACCTTCAGGAGCTTGCCGTACTCCGTCTTGTCCACGTGTGCTGGAGGGTTGCCTTTGGTCAGTTCGTGGAGGAGAACCAGGGAGACCGCATTCGAGCATGATCCCTCGGGGTGGGGTTCTCCTTGGCGCAGCTTCTTCAAACCTCCCTGCCAGGACTTCACAGACGCAACTAATGCCTTCGAAAGCTGATGGTCTTGAGGTAGTTTGTAAACCAATGATAGCTGGTGCTGCAGCAGGCTCATTTGGTCATCGTGCACAAGGAAGGCTTTGGTGAGCTCTTCCGGGCTCAGCGCCTGGATGGCACCAGATTGCGCCCTAGGCTGGGTGCCTTGCCCAAACCCTTGGACCGCACCAGGTCCTTTCTGTCTCGGGACTGATTTGCGGCGAGGCTGGTCTTGCTGCCTCGGCAGGGCAGCGGCCTTGGCCGCAGGCGAGAGTGACTCGAGTGGAGGCTCTTCAGAAAAATCCATTCCCGATGCGTCCTCATTGTCTGTGCCGTTTCTGGAGCGTTTGTGCTCCGGACTCTTGACTGCGACAGGGGAAGCGGTCATGCCGGCCGTGTAGTCGGGGTGGAAGCTATACAAAAAGAGGGCGAGCTGATTGAGAGGAAAAAGTATTGCGGTATGTGCATATCCGCGTGCGCGCATGACGCACTTGGCCTTGACGTGAGGTGGCCTATGCCAACTTTCAATTGACTATAGGCTTCTCACGCACGGGCGCCCCGCAGTGCCCTTGAGGACGAAGCTGGGCCGGAATGCATCACCTAGCGATGATGCTAGCGAATTCGTTGCAAGAAAAGCATGTAGACATTCCTGGAGATGGACAGGTTCAAGGCCGCTGAGGCCTTTTCCGGAAGCCTGTAGTCGTCAGAGATCCAAACCTGAGAGGCGGTATCCGCTGGGTCCTCTGGCCAAAAAGCGCGGTAGTGCCCAGAAGCGAGGGAGTCCCCAAAGTGGGCAACTCCTGCTATGACCTGATAGTGACGCTGAGTGCGAGCATCACTTGAGGTCCATACAGGCACCGTGGTGCGGCCTGACCAAAGACACGGCTGAGTGTTCTTGACTCCATCCTGCCAGCGGCAAATCACAACTGCTAGGAGTTCAGGTGACCAAACTAGCGCGCGGGAGAAGATCTGGGACTCCCACAGCCGTAAGCAAGCCGAGAGTGACAGAGGGCCAGGCGGAAGGGGAAGAAGGAGTGGGCTGACTCCCACATCTGAATCCTCAACCTCGCCATCTGTTCGACCCTGCCACTGGGTTTGTTGAAGGGAGCCGAAAGGCTTGGACTGCATATGCAGAAGCAGCTCCGAGACATCATGCTGTCTGCCGTCAAGTCGCCAGCCTGAGATGGCATGGCGAAATTCAAACAAGCCTAACAGGTTCAGTAGTCTGGGGGCTCGCTCGTCGCCTAGATGGGAGAGGACGGACTGGAAAGCACCCAGGTCATACCCAAAGCTCGAGATCTGATGCAGAGCCTGAAACAGGGCATTAGCGTAACACGAGTTGGACGTGTTAGTCAGAGCGCGTTTGTGCACTCCTTCGGGTCTAATTTCCGCTTGTCCTGAGGACTGCGGATCAGGCGCCTGCTTGTCTGCCGGGGTGTGACGAGCTGTGCTCGACTGATTGGAGGCTGTGCCATTCGACCGTGGCTTAAAGAAGTGGGTCAGTGACCGTTCGTGGGGCTTGGAGGGGGGAGCGGTAACGGCTTCCTCTGCCTCCGGTTGCCCTCGCAGCCACTGTGTACTCACCTGATAAAGTACGGGGCATTGTTCCGGGTGCAGTCGACGATCATAGACCTTATAGCCGCAGAATGAGCACGGGTGTCCCTTGGCAAGGTGAGGTGAGAAACCCTGACATATAGAGACTGCGCGTTTGTGCAGCCTTGACCAGTCCTTAGGATGCGCCTGACGAAAGTGTGACTTGACTTTAGTGTGATCGAAAGTCCAGAAGTCACACGTGAGGCACCTATGGATCAGGATCCGGGCCTCCGGTGTTTTTGAGATCCCCGCTATTCGATGTTGTGGGAGTTGGGCAATGTCCTGACGCAGCTGGGACAGGGTCCTTACCTCAGGGTGACTGGAGTGTTTGTCAGTCACGTTCAGAGTTCGAAGCTTCTGGGGTTCCGGACATGCTCCTGACAACAGGTGGTCACGTAGACCTTTCCATTGATGGAATTTGCGCATGCAGGCGGCACATTGCGGCATCCCATCCACCGCGTGGAGTTGCCGATCGAAGCTTGATGGCACAAATCGGTCAATGCTGGCCGGATGCACTCTCGACTTGTGTAAGTGTAACCCGTTTGCTGTCTCAAAGGAGGCATCGCAGAGTGTGCATGCATGTAGGGCTACAGGGTGCTCAACTGTTTCTGGGAGCTGTGACATGAAATGCAGCTTGTCCCGGATGACTTGCAGGACAGCAGGATCGGTTGTGATATCTGGGCTTCTGGCTGCACGCCGCTCAAGTTTGCGGAGACGCTTCCTGAGCTTGACCTGCATCGCTTGAACTGGGTCCTGAATGCTATAAAGCTGGAAGAGGTCCTTAGTGGTGATGCGGCTGGTGTGTGCTGGCAAGTTCAGCACTGATCGCACCTTGTAAGCATGCCAACTACGTAGCTGCTTGGCCGACTCCTCGCTAAGTCCGACGTCTGAGAGGCCTGTAGTCAGTGTGCTCAGGACTGTGCTTTGCCAAACCTTAAGTCTCGACATGGTGCTCGCGTGCCGGCGATTGTAGACAAACTGGCGGACTTGATGCAGCTTTTGCTTGGCTTCCCCAATGCGGTGATGCAAGGACTGCAGCTCGAAGTGGTTGTAGGAGATCATAACCCCCAGATACTTGCTACAGGAGACCCACTGGAAGGCGGGGAAAGATTTGTTGGGCCCTATGCGCCATCCGCGAACCTGCTCGCCCTTTGAGTTGGTGATCCAGCAGCCATGTTTGTTCAGCACGTTTTGGGATTCTCTTCCCGCTAACTTCACTAAGATGACGCACTTGCTAATGTTGACGCGAAGGCGATGTTTGCGGACCTCTTCAAGCAGCGCTGCGATGAGAGCATGAATGGCCCTGAGGTCCTTGTCGGAGCGGATAGTCCGATGGAGCGTGAGATCATCGGCATAGCCAGTCAGGAACTTCAAGACCTGCTCAGCACCGAAAAGGTCGACCAGAGAGCGGAAAAGGTCACCTGTGAGGAACGAGAAGAGTGTGGGGGCGAGCTTACATCCTTGTTTAATGCCTGCTGTGGTTTCAACAGAGGTGGAATCTCCCTGCGCGTGAAGAACGTAACGAGACCCGTCATGTAGAGCCTGAACAAGGTGGACTGTGTCCTGATCGGCCCCTTCACTCTGAAGAAGGTCGATGATCTCTTGGCGAGAGACTGTGTCAAACGCTTGGCTGAGGTCAAGAGCAAAGGTGAGGCCGCCGACTAAGGCTGGGGCCTGTGTGCCTTGTTGCAAGGCATGTCTCGTGGGGTGGGCCTGTTCTAACAGGGATCGTGCCTGGCAGATAAGCGAACTGCGGCATGTGCTTGAGGAACGAGAGGGTCAGTGGTTGAAGCGCTTCTCTGGCCGCTCCCGCCAGTCCCTTAGCGTCAGGTCTAAGGATACCCAAGGGTCTCAAGTTTGCTGGTTTATCAGAGGGCTTGCCCGGCTTGGGTATTAAACAGAGATCTGCGTCGACTAGGTCGGATTCTAGACTGTCCTCGGCCTGCTTGGATGCTACGTGTTCGGAGAGGACCGGTGCAACGAGATCGCTACACAGCCTCCATACAGCCGCTGGTGCCGCGCCGTCAGGAACAGCTTTGTTCGGCTTGATGGAATGTATGTGAGCTGCTAGTTTGGGTGGCTCCAAAGCAGGGAAAGCACCATGCATAGTCCGTAACGGAGGGTGGGCCGCAAATACCTGATTGGCATAATCCCTGAGGGCTGCTAGTTCCTGCGCTGGGCCTAGGAGATGTCCTGTGTTGTCCTTTAGCTGAGCTCTGCGCGCGGGCTGCCAAGGCTGCAGCTTTTTGAGGGTCTGGAAGGAGATATGTTGATCACCTTCAGCTAGACTCGCATCTACCTCCGATATGAAACTTGCAATTCGATCTTTCTTTGCTTGTTTCACAGCTTGGCGATGTGCCACTTGTGCCAGCTCAGCTTCTGTTTCCGGCGGACGTGGCGTGTTCCGATTAGGAGGCTGTGCCATTGCTTTAGGTGACTCGATCAGCTGTGCTGAGGGAGTATTCGCAGCCCTGTCATGGGTGCGGGCCCGCCACATGCGACGGGTTTCCGATTCCAGCAGAATCGGTATTCTTTTGGGAAGTTTTGGGAAAAAGCGTTCTGCACCTTCCAAAAGCAACGCATTCCATGCCTTGGGGTCCTGGCAGGTGTCAATTCTGGAAGCTATCCAGCTGTGCAGTGCCTTTGCCGTCTCGTCTTCCTCTCTGACCGAGGCCTGTAAAGCTAGTGAATCGTAACGGCGCGTGCTGGGTTTGTGGGATGGGAGCAGCCAGTGATGCTGGAGGGGTACGTCAGCTTTAAGCGGGTAATGCCCCCCTTTCTTCCAGCTTCCCAACGGGCAGTCCACCCAGGGGGCTGACCTTTTTGCTTTGCCTCCCGCCGTAGATTCTTTGGTGAGAATGAAGTCAATTTGCGACTCCACTCCTCCTTGTGAGAAGGTAGCTATATGGTCACATTGCCAGGTGTTGAGGGCAACCAAACGCAACCTGAGCAGCAGGTTAAACAAGTTGGATTCATCAGGGCGGTCCTCAGTAGGTGGCTTCACGTGCGGTCCCACCAATGGAGAGCTCGGACGCAAGGAAGTGTTAAAATCACCTGCTACAATAAGGGAGTCCCTCTTAGGCACCTGCTTGATCACCTTGGACATGACAGATAGCACCTTAGCACGGTCGTCCTTATTGGACTGGATGGTCTTGGCAGAAGACCAAGCGTGTTGGTACACCGCGACAACAACCAGCCGAGTACCCGCAATGTCCGCGCGAGCTTCTAAGACTCTACCCGGGCTCCACTCCTTCCAGCGTAAGCTCTTGGGGACGAACTTGGGAGAGAATAGGATCATGACTCCATCAGCGCGAGTCGTGGATGGGGCTCGCGGTTCTTGCCGAGTGTTTCGCTTTGCTGCTTGTTTAGGCCGGGTGTTGGGTTTGGTAGACTCCGAGGCTGAGGAGATACAGTACCACCCAGAAACGCTGAATTCGCTGGTCTCAGTCCAGTGCGTTTCCTGCAATATGAGGATGTCGCAGTGATGAGAGGCTTCAGCTGCTAGCCATGTTTTGAGTTCGCCCCATTGCTGTTGGCCTAGGTGGCCCGCGTTCCACGAAAGAACTCGAATGGATCTTTCCAACCTTCCTGCCCTGCGGGAGGCTGTGCCATATGCAGGGGAGTCAGCAGTCTGTGACTGAAGCTCTCTTCGAGTGGGTGGGGGGCGCACCCCTAGACGATCGACCAGGGTGGGTGTCAGAACCTGCCCTCGGTATGGTACGGGCCCGTCACTACGGACTGTCCTTCTACATGCTGTCTTGAACGAATTCTTACGAAGAGATGCAAAGTTTTGTGAGTGCACTGGCAATTGCGCCATCCGCTACTTTCGTCAAGAGACAGAAGCCTAATGACTCCCTCCACCGCGCGGAGGTGGAAACCCTACCGCCTACCCAGTGTTGCAATGTTTTAAACAGAGTCTGGGCCCAGGAATTGGGACCTGGCGGCTCAAAGCAGCTCCTGTGAGAAAAGGGAGAGGACCATGGCGTAGAAGGAGGCACAAACCTTTACTGTTCAGAAAAGGGCCCGGTGGGAACCTCTAGCACAGCAGTTGCGCCCCAAGCCTGTTCGAAGCCTCTCATTCAGCGCGGCCGCTTGAGCACTTGTGGCGGCTACCACGACTACTACTACTACTACTACTACTACTACTACTACTACTACTACTACTACTACTACTACTACTTATCACTACGACTATTACTACCATTCACTCCACCACCACCACCGCCACCACCACGACGACGACGACTACTACTACTACTACGACCACGACTACGACTACGACTACGACGACGACGACGACGACTACTACTACTACTACTGCTACTACTACTACTACTACTACATCTACTACTACTACTACTACTACTACTACTACTACTACTACTTCTACTACTACTCTCATTTTCCTTGACTCTGTGTCTCTTTCTCTCTGTTTCTCACAATCAAGGTGCCTGGACGGCTTTGCATGTTCGTAGCAGTCTCCTAAACGGAGCCTTCTCCCGGGGTATATGACCGAAGCGGGGGTTCACGGCCGGAAGCATCTTGCGAAGGAGGGCCTGAAGCTGGCACGGAAGGAGGCTTATGTTGGTTTGGGATTTAGATTTTAGGATTTGGAGTTAGGTTTATTTTGCTTCTGTCGTGTGCGGAAGTGGGATTGCATCTAGTGCTTCCCATTTCAATCTTTGTTTGTAGCAGTTGTGGCAAGCAGTTTCCCTGAAGAGTTCTCATGAACGAAAGCTAGGAACATGGCTGCTTAGCGGAAAAGGCTGCTTCGGTTCACGGCGTGAGCATCTCTATTCTTCAGTGTGCCGGGAACCGATTGGGTTGCGGAAGCGACAGGGAGGCCCAGAGGTCTGATGCAAGACCTAAGATAATCACGCTTTCCCTGCTGTTTGTCCCTGGAAGACCTGTGAGAGCGCTCTGGTTCGATGTTGAGGGCTCCGACTCATGACTTGTCGGGCTCAGACTGAAGGTTTGGCAATCGCGGCATCCGAGAATATTTTCTCAAGGCACTTTTGGGTAGACTCGCCATCGCATTTAATTTTAACTTCTGTACAATCACGATGGCCAGCAGCCAGTTCCTCAGAGGTGACATGCAAGTGCATGACTCTTGTCGTCGGTTGACAGCTGTGAGAACATACATCATTGACCTGCCTCTATGAAGCTGAGATGTGGGTCGTAAGTTTGCGGTGCGCCGCTGATCCCGGGTTTGGAAGACCCTGCAGCCCAAATCCCTGAACGGTCTCGGTCATACTCTGAAATACCCAATGGATCATTGGCCCTTCTATACTGCTCAGGAGACAAGCATGGGCACTGGATTTGATCTTTGACTTGGGGTTCCTTCCACAAGCCCAGCACCTTAAACTGTAAATAAAGCCCGACAGCCGTAAAGCCTTAAAACCCTAAAGCCCTAAAATCCTAAAACCCTAAAGCCCCTAACAAACCCTAAACTCCCTAATCCGATCCACACACGCCCAAGCCGCAAGTCGCCGAGGCCAGAAGTCCATCTTGGCCGTCGCCGCCGGTGCGGCGGCCATGGCCTCCACGGTACCCTGGCAAGGAGAGTTTGCGGGCGTAGGCTGGAGGGACAATATCATGATCCAAAGATAGATACCTACAAGTTACATCCATCGATACCCAAAGATATGTGCACATCCTTCTGGCCTGCAGCTCTTTTGCGGTGGGGGACAGCATGGTGCAACTGGGGCAGCAACGCCGACAAGTGGTATTTCATTCAAGGTGGCATCGTCAGTGGCTTTTGCAGGTGTGTGTGTGTGTGTGTGTTGTACATGTGTATGTGCATGTGTATGCGCATATGTATGTGTATATGTAGATGTATATGTATATGTGGATGTGTACGTGTATATGTACATGTATGTGTATGCAATATGCAAACTATGTCGAGCATGTAAGTTTTTTGAAATATAACAAGTTTTCCGGTACTTACGAGGTGTATACGGGCGTGTACAGTGTGCATGTAGATGTAACGGTATTTGTAACGGTATTTGTACAACGTAGCCTATGTATGTTATATATGTTATGTGCGGAATGGAGCTCGTTTTGCATCATATGCATGTGCTGTACGTGGTGTGCGTACTATGTATGTATATGTGCATGTGCAGTCGTAATGATAAACGTGAGTTTTCAGATAAAACAGCTAGATGACACCACATACGGGTCAAACAATACATAAACATGAGGACGAGCATCCATGTGTATATACATATATGGACGTCTTCATACTCATATTTATATCTCCTGGTGTGTTTTCTAGGTGCATGTGTGCGAATGCGAATGTACGTATGTACGGGTGTACGTACGTATGTACATATGAGGTAGATATGTCGGTATCTGTGTATGTGTGTGTGTGTAGGTATGTATGTACGTATGCATGCATGTATGCGTGTATGTATGTATGTATGTATGTAGGTATGTAGGTATGTCGGTACCTCGGTACGTAGGTACGTCGGTATGTAGATATGTAGGTATGTAGGTGTGTAGGTATGTAGGTATGTATGCATGTATGTATGCATGTATGTACGTATGTATGTAGATGTATGTAAGCGTCTCGGCTCCAGCAAGCCGGATGATGTGGTCAGCGAGACCGCGAATCCGGGCAGGGAGCGGACTTTTTGGAGTGAGATTTGAGTGGAAAGAGGTGTGTGTTTTCAGTCTTAGGGGCATGATCGGTGGGCTGCTATGGACTCGACTGCACTTCACGGCAGCAACAAGATTCATCATTATATGGTGGGTCGTGGCCACCATGGAATCTTTGTTGAGAACTTGGTCCTCGGACAGCTCACTATGCAGTGGCAAGAGTGCTCGACGACGGAGCTTCGACTCAGGCAACAACTGCTGCGGTTCTGCTGGATTGACATGGGTGCTTTTCACATTTGGTTCATTGGGTGGTTTCTGTTGGATGGGCATCGGAAAGTCTTTGTCTTGGAGAAAACCCTTGCCTTCGACAGACAGTTTGGCCTCTCGATGCTTCATGCGGTTTATCAATGCAGCCAAGGGCCATTGGATACCATGGATTAAATGGGTCTACTGGGTTCTTTTCATCGGGGATCCACATGCCAAACTTCAGATTGAGGTGCACAGAGCACTTCATGGAGCCTGGTCCCAGGTGATGGCTGCACGATTAGGAGCCTCCCTGGCTCTGACACAGGCGCTCCAAGGCTTCTTCGTGCTGCCGCTCAGCTCCCTGGTAGGCTGTGCCCTCGCGATTCGAGCTGTGGGCCAAGCAGTGCTCACCTTACTGTATCCGGCATCAGCTGCTGGACCAGTGGTCGCTCTCCACAGGCCGTGCCCCGGGCTTTCTTACTGGCTGTGGCTTGCTACAGCAGAGTGCCGTCTCCTTGCAATGTCCTCGCTAGACTGTGTTTGCTGTGCATGGACCAAGCTGTGCGCACTCTGGCTAAAGGCTCACAGACTGCGACAGTGTAGCTGCGGGACGGCTATCTCAACCAGCTTGATGGCTGAGGATGCACCTGCTGAGGTATGGTCCACAAGTGATGCAGCCGAGGATGCTTTCCCTGAGGCAGCAGTGGATCCAAGAAATCCTCGAGGCCCTCCGCCTCCTATGCCGACGGCCGTGGCACGGCGACCTGCGGATGGCATACCGATGGATGAGGAGGGGGAGGCGTCGCGGCGGGAGATCGAGCTCACGCCGGCTCTTCGCATCTCACTGGCTGTGGGTGAGGCTTTGGCGGCTGCGGGCAGAGAACGAGAAGGCCTCATTTTGACCCACCTCCCGTACTCCTGGCGAAACCTCACCAATGTCACCGTGGAGGTACGACCCATGGTTGGTTGGGAACAAGATCATCCGGGGGCACTCCTGTACAGTACGGACGGCCCCGAGGAGGACGAGGAGGTGGCGGCTTCGACAGCTACGGCAGCTACGTCGGTGACCCCGGGTGATGCCAGGCGACATACTCCGACATCCAGCACCATGACCTCCAGCACCATGACCTTATCGACCAGGAGGGGCAGGGCTGGCCACACCGAGACCGACAACCCGGATGCTACACCGTCACCCAAACAGAAGGGCCAACAGCAAGCTGGGGCCCCATTCACCGTGCGCTAGGCTCTTGGGGGATAGACCTGTGCCGTACCCACAGACCTGCACCCCATCCGTATGCTCAGGCGACGCCGAGAGGGCAGTGAGTAAGGGACTCTTTGTGCTTAGGGCTCCGAGAGCCAGTGACCTTGCTGGCAGTCTTGTCGCCATAGGGGCCTTGCTTGGGCTATGTCACGCCTGCTGTGAGCCAGGGTGGCCGCGGTCGAGCAAAATCCCAGCCTCCCTGCACCGGCGCATTCTCACTGCAACTCCTGGTACACAGCCTTGCCCACCATTGTCTTCGGCGACCAGGTACTTGAGCCGGACGTCCGTTCGCACACCGAGGGTGGCGCACTCAACAGTGTTGCACTTCGCCACGTTGTTCGGGGTGCTCATGCTTGACAATTTCCGCGCTACTGCATACACCATGGTGACCCACTCTTTATATGCCCTCACGAGCCAGGCTGTCTACTTCCTCGCCCTGGCGATTGTGACCGGTGGCTGCCTTGGTTATGTCACTGTGATGTTGTTTCAGAACCAAGCCGTGTTTGTCAGCATGCAGGCCATCACTCTACCACTCTGGTTTTTCCGTTCTCCCACTCCCACGCCTGCAAGGTTTGGTCCTCTACTTGCTCCAAGAGGACCGCCAGGACCCGATCTACAGCAGAGCCGTCTGGGTCCCAAGTCCCAGAGATGTGGCAAGCCTTCAGCCTGGACTGCTATCAAGCTTAGATTTGCAGTGATATGTGTCCTTTTCCAATCAGCAACCAGTGCCGCATCAGACGCGAGGGTTGGACCTCCTCACCAATGGGGTCCTGGGCCTCACTCTTTGCTCCATCGACGAATGCCGAGGCGAAGTCGAGCGGTGATAGCCGTTACACTAGGCCTCCTCTACATGATCACCCCAGGGGTAGGAAACGAGCTTTCCATAGAGCAGTTCGCCGTGCCAGTGCCAGAGATGATCAGACAACCTGGTACAAAGGCCGACGAATGCATCTCAGTGAACTTGGTCACCGTAGTGCCCGTGCCGTTGATCCTTCCCGGCGCGAAGCACCACCCACCAGGCAGGGTCGCAGACTCCGAGTGATGACTTACAATTGTGGGGGTCTCTCCTCAAACACCTACCAGGAAATCCTTGTATGGATGAAACAGGAGGCTGCACAAGGGCGACCCATTGATATTGCCTGTATCCAGGAAACGGCCTGGAAGGAGGACTTCGAGTTCTGCACGGCCCAGTCGGACCCACAGGAAGTGCAGTGGTTTGCCATTCACTCGGGTGGCCCCAACAAGACTGGTATTCTCTGCCTTGTCAGGTCCACTCTGCTGCCAGCTGACCGCCTACGACATGTGGTTGTAGCCCCGGGACGCCTGCTACACGTCCGCCTGCTCTTTGAGACTCCGTTAGACATCCTGTGTATCTACCAGGTCGCGTGGAATCCCGGGAAGGCGACCCTCAACAGCACCAACCGTGTGGAGGAGCTACTTAAGCAACGAGCCAAGCACTGGAACCTGATAGAGCAGTGGCTTGCAAGGACTCCGCTACGGCACGGTACGGTCTTGATGGGGGATCTGAACACGCCTCTCCGGCCCGATCACCCTACGTGTGGCCCAGGTACGGTACCATGTGATGGCTGTCCACAAAAGGACCAAGAAGCTCTTCAGGCACTTCTTCGTCGAGCAGACTGCAGGGCTCTCAATACTTGGAGAGCGCCCGGAATACCGGCCCGTACTTTTCTGCCTCCTTCTGCGAGCCCCACTTCTTCAGGGACCCAGCTGGACTTTGTGATCGTGAGAGCATCTCTTGCAGATGCTGAGGCGCGAAAGGCCATGCCAAGTTCGCCTCCCTTTGTGCCTACATCTGGCTGCAGGCATCTCCCTGTGTTGGGAACCCTGCCAATGCCGGCCCACCCCAGGAGGAATGCTCCAAGGCTGGCGAGAATCGTTCCAAGCAGGGTGCAAGACAAGCTCCAGGATCCTCTTTGCAGCCACAAGACAGGTCTCCCCCCTGATGGGAGTCAATCCCTGGTGTTTAGACATTGATGCCACCCTTCGGACAGGCTGGCAACAGCTATGTGGTGATAGCGGGCAGGCCCTGGCTGCCACACCGATTCCCCAACCGCAAGATCAGCTTAGCACGGCCTCGATGGTTAGGCGACTTTGGGAACTCCGCGAGCTCATCCAGACTGAGGCCAGGCAGGTTCAGTCTCAGCACGAGACGCCACCCCTTTCAAGCTCTACTGCGAGGTTGGCAGCGTGCGAGCATGCTGCAAAAGCTCCAGCGGGAACTCCGGCGACAAGGCCGACTTAAGAAGATTCGGCTGGTCGAGCAGGCTGTGAACTCAGATAATGTGTCTCGGGCAGCCAAGCGGTTTGCCCCTAAAACCCCCAGGAAACGATTACAGCTGCGAACTACCTGCAGACGATTGAGGCAGAATTCCAGGACATTGTATCGTACTTCACCCAATTGTATGGCGGGCCACCGCCCACCGTGCAGGACCGACTCATCGAGCCGTTCAATATCAGCCTGGAAGAGGTCACGACTGCTCTGGGCCGACTCTCTCCGGGAAAGGCAATGCCTTCAACCTCTGCACCTGCTGCTCTATGGAAGGTGCTGAAGGACCGCCTCGCACCGTATGTGACGGATCAGCTGGCAATGGTGCTGCGTCGGGGGCCCATCTGCCTTCCACCAGCATGGTGCCTCAGTGAATTGGTTCTCCTCCCCAAACCGGGGAAAGCTATGACATCTGCCTCTCAGCTGCGCCCGATATGCCTTCTCTCTCCGATTGCGAAGGTCACTGCCTCCATCCTGGCTGCACGGTTGCAGCCCTATGCAGCTCGCTTCCTAGAGTCGATTCCACAATTTGCCTACCTGGGTGGCCGATCCCTGCAACAGGCTCTGGATCGTGTAATCTCGCATTGTGCGGAGGCCAGAAGTCTGGTGGCTCAACAAGGACGAAACCCCTTCATCTACCACCAAGGCCGCGAGACTCTTGCAGTGGCCGGAGGGATACAACTATCTCTCGACATCAGTAAGGCCTATGATTGTGTTCCAAGAGAAGATCTCCAATGCATGCTTCAGGATGCAGGGGTACCGAGTGATCTCACCTCCATGATCATGGCAATCCATCGGCAGGCCGTTTTGCGAGTGCAACACAGCACCCACAGCGCCGACCTGCCCCTCCGTGTTGGGCTGAGACAAGGATGCAGTCTGTCGCCTCTGTTATGGGCGATGTTCTCAGGATGGGTGCTCAAGCGCCTTGACGGCGAGGGTCCAGGCAAGGTCAACGTAGCTGCGTCCAACACAACATTCGCGGACGACCTTCACTTTGCATGGCTCATCAGGTCCGGCTCGGCTTTGGAAAAGGCATATGCCAACATCAAGGCAGTCCTGACCCACTTGGCAGCCCACCAGCTTCAAGTAAGTGTGGATAAGACGGTGATCCTCATTGACCTTAAAGGTAACAAGGCTGCTATGCTCCTCCGGAAGTACCTCATAACCACGGACAAAGGCACGTTCATGCGCTTCAGAATCAATGCTTGCAGCGTGGACATCAAAATTGCCACCAGCCACACACACCTTGGAGTCTGCATCTCGTACCGCAGGTTCGAGCAGGAGACTGTGGCCAAAAGAATAAGGCTGGCTAAGGCTCAATTCGCAAGGCTCAAATCCATTCTCAAATGTCAGGCGGTCGCTCTACCTCTTCGGATGCGCTTGTGGCAGGCGTGCGTACCACCGTGCCTGTTACACGGGCTAGACTGTACGGGGCTTCCTGCTGCAGAAGCTAAACAGGTGACTCAGCTCTTGGTACAGCAGGCCAGAACGATCGCCAAGTCCTACAGCATGTTCACACGGGAAACCAATGCTAGCTTCATGGCCCGACTGCAGGTAGTACATCCTGTGGATGCCATTGACAAGGCACTGAATGCCAGAGCTCAGCTTGATGCGTGGCTGAGCCCAGCCCTTCAGCCTGGACAGGCACACCAACACTGGCGCCACATGCTGAGGGCACACGTGCATGACGCCAAGTGTAGCAATAATCCAGCCTCTGCCCCGAATACCTCCAGGCTCATCCCTGTCGATGAAGTTGTTCATGAGATCTTTGAGTGCGAACAGTGTGGACAGCAATTTGCTACTTCAGCAGCATGCAAAAGACACCAGTTTCTTACGCACATGACGGACCTCGAGAAAAAGGACAGACAAGAGGTGATCAAGGAGTCCTCGCACATTGCACCCATGGAACATTCCAGGGAGGGCCTACCATGGTGTAGACACTGCTCCAAGAAATTCAATTATTGGCCCAATTTCTATTACCATGTCAACTCACGCAGCTGCGAGGGACTTCGTGCATTTTATCAGAGTGACAATCTGGGCCTTGAACTTGCATCTATGAGCAGAGCACTCATTGAGCGGTCTGATGTGCTTGAGTTCGCTAAGCAGTGCACGTGGCTGGAGCTTGCAGGCCACCCGGCGATCAGGCAGAACATTCAACATTGCCCAGAGTGTTTTCATTGGGTAGCTACTCCACAGTACATGAAGCGACACATGAAAGCCAAGCATCCGGAGCTCGCTCAGCTGATTGATGATTGCACTGACTTTGTAGCCAGCAATACCGGGGTTGTCAGTCCGTGCCGTTTCTGTGGCGTCGAGTTCCAAAGGCGGGACGCACATCTACGGTCTTGTGCGGGACTGTTCTGTGGTGCCTTTGCATACACACGTATTGCCCGAGGAAAACCCCTGCACTTTGGCAAGCATGGCGGAGACCAACCTCGCCCAGAAACAGATCTCGGAGGCCACCAAGGAACTCAGGCTGATCGAGTCACTAGCACCGGAGGGCAGTCTAGGGTTCGGAGGCCCACGGATTCCGCAATCAGAGCCGATGGAGGGCGTCGACCAAGCGGACGAGTGGGAACTCCCAACTCCACCGAGGTTTCAGGGCAGGGAGAAGGACGACAGACCATCGAAGTGGAGGCGCCCGGACACCAAAGGGCAGGGAGGCCGAGGAAAAGGCCACAACCAGTTCGCGAAGGACGGGACCTCCGAACCCTCCTGGGGTCCGCCTCCCAGGCGACAACGGGAGGACAACAGGTCGGAGAACCAACTCAAGGAGCTCCAGAGCTTGAGAAACAGTGTGGACCTCTTAACCACACTGGTCTTGCGCCACGACAATCAGTTGTCGATCAACGCCCAGGACACCGCATATATGATTTTCGTCCGCACCGACACCCCGGGGAATTTGGGGGCGATCCTCTACGAGGCGGGCAAGGCATGGAATGCGATAAAATCGGCGACACCGGAAAAACTGGAGGCACCGATGCGCATCATCCTCATGCAGAAGTTGCTCACCACGGTCCTGAACAGGTTCACACAACTTCTGGAGCCGGGCTCGAAGCAGGACCAGGCCAAGCAGCTCGGGTGGATGTCCGAGGATGGGAAGCTCATGAATGCCATGAAGTGGGATCCGACCCTTCAGCGACATGTCCTCAACCCGCTCCTCCCGGCGGTGACGTGGACACGATCAAGGAGGCCCTGACGGAGATGATTGTGCTGTGTCAGTCGCCCAGGGCGGTGAATCGTTTTCATGCCACGCGAGACATGGCGGAGACCTATGCCTCGCCCACCCTTTCATTCATGCTGGACGTGGGACTACGGACCAAGGAAGCCGGTCTGATGTGGCAGCATATGAACCTTCTTGCTCACTCCTCGGTGTGGGTAGTGAGCGGGGCCTACGCGAGGCACTCTCGCCTGCAACGGAGCCCCCTGGCCCAGAAGGTTGCACAAATGCAGACGAAAGGGCGCAGTCGTGGCGGACGAGGTGGGCACCAGGACGCATAGATCAGGTCTTGAACTCGCGCTTCAACAATCGGGGAAATCACTGCTACACGAATGCCCTGCTCAAAGGCCTCCTGTTCCTGGATGCTCGAGGGTGTCGTGGTAGTGTCATTCCGGCACAACTTTGCAACATCATGGAGGGGTTTCTCGCTGATGGCAGAGCTGTTACCGTATGGGATAACCCATTTTGGCGGTCCATGTTCAGGAATTGGCAGGCTCCCGATAGGCAGCATGATGTTGCTGAGTTGTTACTTTTCATGGGTGAGCGATGCCCTGCCTTACTCCAGAACCTTGGCATTGCCTGGGAAGCCAGGGCACAGACCCTGGAGGGGTTTCAAGTCCTGGAAACAGGATGTTCCATGCCGCTTGGACTCAGCCCCTCAGCGGCCCTCACGAGTAGGGTTCATGATAAGACTTCTGTTCAGTGCCTTGTGGATTTCTGGTCACAACAAGAAGGGCTGCAAGCGGCAACGTTTTCACCGGGGGCTTTAGCTTTACAGATCGGCCGTTTCAAAACTGACGAACAAGGTCGTAGAGTACACAAGTGGGGATTCCATGTGGTCCCAGGTCGCTCTCTTCGTTTCCCGGTGTTCAGTGGTGATATGGTGGTTAGTGGTGTGGAGTATACGCTTTGTTCTATTGTTATACACTTGGGAAACACTCCGGACACGGGGCACTATCAGGCAATCTTGCTTGATGAGCGCAGTGACAAGTTTTTGATGGCCGATGATGGCCAACGTGCGAGGCCTTGCTCTGAAGCTGAGTTGAACAGTGTTTACACCAATTCGTACTTGTTCTTTTACAAACGAGCAGACGAGCCCGCGTGAAGAGCTTTGCTTTGGGTGTTCGCACCGGAAGCTCTTGCTCTTTTCTCTACCTCAGGGGATGCTATGCAGCTTCATGCCGGGGCCAACCGAGTCCTGTCCTCTCATTTTCGTTCGCAGAGACAGACTTTGCAGCGTGGAAGAAGAAGTAAGTAGATGTATGTACATGTATGAGTACACACCAGCACACGGGCTGTGTGCAAGATTGCATGCTTCCTGCACGTAACGCATGGGACATGTTCACGAGCACTGCTTTGCAAGCAGGGTTGCAGGCATGGGGAGTTTCTTCGGGCACTGGCACCTCAATTTGCAAACCGCTCAGGACCGTAGGATCTGTCTCATAGAAAGCACGCACCTCACGCCTGAAATCTCTTGACCCCTCAGGCCTTCGTTCAGAGCGGCCCAGCCGGTCAGGCTCTGGGGGAAGCGCTAGCAGTGCTAGCAGGTTGTATTGAACACAGGCCGAATTTGGGGTGTAGTTGTTCTTTGGCATTTCGGTGTCGTGAGTGTGCTGAAATTTGGAGTCTTCGCCGAAATCAGGGGTCCTGTCGCTTTCGTGGGACAGCAAGCTTGAAACGAAGGCTGCCCCCGAGAGAAGCAGTGTACAGCTGCGTGGCCGAACAGCGGCCCGGACAACTGCCACAGGCGCGCCGTCTGATGCGGGGAGAACATCTTTTAGCTCGGGTTGGTGGTTGCAGCCGGGACTCCCAAACTTGTTGTGCCTTGCAAAAGAAATCCACCTTAATGCCACTATGTGGCCATATGGGGCCAGACACGGCCGCCAGATCACGCTTCGTGTCAGTGTAAGCGTATGCTCGGATCAGGAAGCAGTGGCCTCGTTGGATGCACTGCCACCGCTTCGGCATCAGCCACTCGGCATTTCTTGCGACGGCTGGCACTAAGCACACTTTGTCTATCATGCACTTTCATGTGTGCCGTCTTTGATCTGTGCCTTTCGAGCTGTGCATGCGTAGAACGCAGAGTGCAACAGCACTTGAGCAGATATGCTCTTTCGATTCCTTTACGAGCTTTTCACATCGGGAGTGTACAGCAGTCGTTAGGCAGATGCACCGGTTTTACACACCCAAGCCGTTGAAACTGCACCAAGTGGCCGCAGACGATACCTTTTCACAGAGAAGTGCCCGAGTGCACAGACATCCGTGACTATCCATGCACCTGAATCTGTTCCGTGTGGGCGCTGGTATGCGTCCAGAGATTCTCCGACGGGCTTCACCCGTTTGCGCCGCAGGCCCTCCTCGCAGCGCAGCTTCGGGGCAAGCGTGAGGTGCTCTGGGGTTCAAAACTGCTAAAACTACCACTAGTGACTACTACTGCTACTACTACTCCTCCTGCTGCTGCTGCTGCTACTGCTACTGCTACCGCTAAGGAAGTGCTTCCATGCTCGATCGGTGTTCAACGCTGCTGGAAGATCCAAGTTTCGAGCTGAAGCGCAAACGAAGCAGACTGCTCGATCTTGCCAGCTTCAGGTTCATAGAAAATCTGGGTTCTGCCTCTGAGCTTTCGAGGTTGCCGTTGGCTGTTGCATGGCTTTGGCCTCTGTCGTGCCAGGCCAACTACGGCCGCAGGTCCCAGGTGGACGGGAGCAGGAGAGTTCAGAGTTCCAGGCTTCGTGTCGAGAGGTTGAGAAGATATCAAACTGTGTGGCTGATCCGTCAGCTGGAAAGGCTAAAGTAGACGACGCAGGAGATGTGCTGAACTGAACAGTCTGGATTCGCTCAGATCGTGCTCCCATGCAGGTGTCCTGTACCGGCATGACCTGTCCCAGACCTTCAATCCCCGGCCATGCCACCTCTTAAAGTCGTGAGTAAGAGCTCCCGGTCCTACAATGGCTTGAAACTTGCCCCATCGTGATGCCCTGCTCCCCAGAGCCACAAGTGGAACAAACACCACATTGAAGAAGGTAGTGAGTGTGTTGGGTAAGCTGCCGGTCTTGCGCAATATCTTTCCAAGTCGTGACACACTGTTATCTCCATCCGAGATACACTGAAAGCTGTCATTGGAGATTCCGCACTTCGAAAGGTGGTCGTGAGCGCATTCGAGAACGAGCTCGGAGTGCAAGACCCTGCTGGATTTTGGGATCCCGCTGGCTTCACCGCAGACGGCAGTGTGGAGAACTTCAAGCGCCGACGCCAGACCGAGCTGAAGCACGGAAGAATTTCCATGCTCGCGACAATGGGATATATTACGCCAGAGCAACTTGATGGCGCGAAGTCATGTCTGCATAGATGGCATGCACGGGGTGTAGCTTCTGACAGACATCACCATGCATGCATGGAATCTTGATGTATTGTTGCACGCTAGCTTAGCATTGCGTTCTGTAGCTCTGGATCTTGTTTAGTATTCCAGCAAGGATCACGGGCAAGTTCCCTGGGTATCTTTCACCGAGCGCTGGCCTTAAATTCGCGGACGTCCCCAATGGCCTCGCTGCGATCTCCAAAGTTCCTGCCGCAGGATGGGGTCAAATCCTTGCGTACATGGCATTCTGCGAGGTTTCTCAGGACCAGTCGCCCGGCACCCCAGCTGCAGCGGGCGACTTCGGCTTCAAGGTCTTGACCTCCAGCGACCCTGCTGAGAAGACTAAAAAGTTGTCGGCCGAGCTCGCAAACGGCAGACTCGCGATGATGGCCATCATCGGAATGTTCTTCCAGGCATCAAGCGAATGATTGCACATGTTCGTTTGCATGTTGCTCATGTCACACAGTCGAACACATGCCGACAAGTGCGATGCTGTGTTTACTTATTTTACTAACATGCCTTCGCAGTTGTCACGGCGACATGCAGCCAATGCTTAGAGTACAATGTGGTTTTGATGTTGGCGACAGTTGAATCGATGTTTATGTTGCGTGTAGGATGGTCTGACCGGAAGCGCCTGGGGAGACTGGGCCAATTACACCGCCTCGCCTCTGCGTGCGTTCGAGAACGAGCTCGGAGTGCAAGACCCTGTTGGATTTTGGGATCCCGCTGGCTTCACCGCAGACGGCAGTGTGGAGAACTTCAAGCGCCGACGCCAGACCGAGCTGAAGCACGGAAGAATTTCCATGCTCGCGACAATGGGATATATTACGCCAGAGCAACTTGATGGCGCGAAGTGATGTCTGCGTAGATGGCATGCACGGGGTGTAGCTTCTGACAGACATCACCATGCATGCATGGAATCTTGATGTATTGTTGCATGCTAGCTTAGCATTGCGTTCTGTAGCTCTGGATCTTGTTTAGTATTCCAGCAAGGATCACGGGCAAGTTCCCTGGGTATCTTTCACCGAGCGCTGGCCTTAAATTCGCGGACGTCCCCAATGGCCTCGCTGCGATCTCCAAAGTTCCTGCCGCAGGATGGGGTCAAATCCTTGCGTACATGGCATTCTGCGAGGTTTCTCAGGACCAGTCGCCCGGCACCCCAGCTGCAGCGGGCGACTTCGGCTTCAAGGTCTTGACCTCCAGCGACCCTGCTGAGAAGACTAAAAAGTTGTCGGCCGAGCTTGCAAACGGCAGACTCGCGATGATGGCCATCATCGGAATGTTCTTCCAGGCATCAAGCGAATGATTGCACATGTTCGTTTGCATGTTGCTCATGTCACACAGTCGAACACATGCCGACAAGCGCGACGCTGTGTTTACTTATTTTTACTAACATGCCTTCGCAGTTGTCACGGCGACATGCAGCCAATGCTTAGAGTACAATGTGGTTTTGATGTTGGCGACAGTTGAATCGATGTTTATGTTGCGTGTAGGACGGTCTGACCGGAAGCGCCTGGGGAGACTGGGCCAATTACACCGCCTCGCCTCTGCGTGCGTTCGAGAACGAGCTCGGAGTGCAAGACCCTGTTGGATTTTGGGATCCCGCTGGCTTCACCGCAGACGGCAGTGTGGAGAACTTCAAGCGCCGACGCCAGACCGAGCTGAAGCACGGAAGAATTTCCATGCTCGCGACAATGGGATATATTACGCCAGAGCAACTTGATGGCGCGAAGTGATGTCTGCATAGATGGCATGCACGGGGTGTAGCTTCTGACAGACATCACCATGCATGCATGGAATCTTGATGTATTGTTGCATGCTAGCTTAGCATTGCGTTCTGTAGCTCTGGATCTTGTTTAGTATTCCAGCAAGGATCACGGGCAAGTTCCCTGGGTATCTTTCACCGAGCGCTGGCCTTAAATTCGCGGACGTCCCCAATGGCCTCGCTGCGATCTCCAAAGTTCCTGCCGCAGGATGGGGTCAAATCCTTGCGTACATGGCATTCTGCGAGGTTTCTCAGGACCAGTCGCCCGGCACCCCAGCTGCAGCGGGCGACTTCGGCTTCAAGGTCTTGACCTCCAGCGACCCTGCTGAGAAGACTAAAAAGTTGTCGGCCGAGCTCGCAAACGGCAGACTCGCGATGATGGCCATCATCGGAATGTTCTTCCAGGCATCAAGCGAATGATTGCACATGTTCGTTTGCATGTTGCTCATGTCACACAGTCGAACACATGCCGACAAGTGCGGTGCTGTGTTTACTTATTTTTACTAACATGCCTTCGCAGTTGTCACGGCGACATGCAGCCAATGCTTAGAGTACAACTGTGGTGTGGATGTTGGCGACAGTTGAATCGATGTTTATGTTGCGTGTAGGACGGTCTGACCGGAAGCGCCTGGGGAGACTGGGCCAATTACACCGCCTCGCCTCTGCGTGCGTTCGAGAACGAGCTCGGAGTGCAAGACCCTGTTGGATTTTGGGATCCCGCTGGCTTCACCGCAGACGGCAGTGTGGAGAACTTCAAGCGCCGACGCCAGACCGAGCTGAAGCACGGAAGAATTTCCATGCTCGCGACAATGGGATATATTACGCCAGAGCAACTTGATGGCGCGAAGTGATGTCTGCGTAGATGGCATGCACGGGGTGTAGCTTCTGACAGACATCACCATGCATGCATGGAATCTTGATGTATTGTTGCATGCTAGCTTAGCATTGCGTTCTGTAGCTCTGGATCTTGTTTAGTAGTTCCAGCAAGGATCACGGGCAAGTTCCCTGGGTATCTTTCACCGAGCGCTGGCCTTAAATTCGCGGACGTCCCCAATGGCCTCGCTGCGATCTCCAAAGTTCCTGCCGCAGGATGGGGTCAAATCCTTGCGTACATGGCATTCTGCGAGGTTTCTCAGGACCAGTCGCCCGGCACCCCAGCTGCAGCGGGCGACTTCGGCTTCAAGGTCTTGACCTCCAGCGACCCTGCTGAGAAGACTAAAAAGTTGTCGGCCGAGCTCGCAAACGGCAGACTCGCGATGATGGCCATCATCGGAATGTTCTTCCAGGCATCAAGCGAATGATTGCACATGTTCGTTTGCATGTTGCTCATGTCACACAGTCGAACACATGCCGACAAGTGCGATGCTGTGTTTACTTATTTTTACTAACATGCCTTCGCAGTTGTCACGGCGACATGCAGCCAATGCTTAGAGTACAATGTGGTTTTGATGTTGGCGACAGTTGAATCGATGTTTATGTTGCGTGTAGGACGGTCTGACCGGAAGCGCCTGGGGAGACTGGGCCAATTACACCGCCTCGCCTCTGCGTGCGTTCGAGAACGAGCTCGGAGTGCAAGACCCTGTTGGATTTTGGGATCCCGCTGGCTTCACCGCAGACGGCAGTGTGGAGAACTTCAAGCGCCGACGCCAGACCGAGCTGAAGCACGGAAGAATTTCCATGCTCGCGACAATGGGATATATTACGCCAGAGCAACTTGATGGCGCGAAGTGATGTCTGCGTAGATGGCATGCACGGGGTGTAGCTTCTGACAGACATCACCATGCATGCATGGAATCTTGATGTATTGTTGCATGCTAGCTTAGCATTGCGTTCTGTAGCTCTGGATCTTGTTTAGTAGTATTCCAGCAAGGATCACGGGCAAGTTCCCTGGGTATCTTTCACCGAGCGCTGGCCTTAAATTCGCGGACGTCCCCAATGGCCTCGCTGCGATCTCCAAAGTTCCTGCCGCAGGATGGGGTCAAATCCTTGCGTACATGGCATTCTGCGAGGTTTCTCAGGACCAGTCGCCCGGCACCCCAGCTGCAGCGGGCGACTTCGGCTTCAAGGTCTTGACCTCCAGCGACCCTGCTGAGAAGACTAAAAAGTTGTCGGCCGAGCTTGCAAACGGCAGACTCGCGATGATGGCCATCATCGGAATGTTCTTCCAGGCATCAAGCGAATGATTGCACATGTTCGTTTGCATGTTGCTCATGTCACACAGTCGAACACATGCCGACAAGTGCGATGCTGTGTTTACTTATTTTTACTAACATGCCTTCGCAGTTGTCACGGCGACATGCAGCCAATGCTTAGAGTACATGTGGTTTTGATGTTGGCGACAGTTGAATCGATGTTTATGTTGCGTGTAGGACGGTCTGACCGGAAGCGCCTGGGGAGACTGGGCCAATTACACCGCCTCGCCTCTGCGTGCGTTCGAGAACGAGCTCGGAGTGCAAGACCCTGTTGGATTTTGGGATCCCGCTGGCTTCACCGCAGACGGCAGTGTGGAGAACTTCAAGCGCCGACGCCAGACCGAGCTGAAGCACGGAAGAATTTCCATGCTCGCGACAATGGGATATATTACGCCAGAGCAACTTGATGGCGCGAAGTGATGTCTGCGTAGATGGCATGCACGGGGTGTAGCTTCTGACAGACATCACCATGCATGCATGGAATCTTGATGTATTGTTGCATGCTAGCTTAGCATTGCGTTCTGTAGCTCTGGATCTTGTTTAGTATTCCAGCAAGGATCACGGGCAAGTTCCCTGGGTATCTTTCACCGAGCGCTGGCCTTAAATTCGCGGACGTCCCCAATGGCCTCGCTGCGATCTCCAAAGTTCCTGCCGCAGGATGGGGTCAAATCCTTGCGTACATGGCATTCTGCGAGGTTTCTCAGGACCAGTCGCCCGGCACCCCAGCTGCAGCGGGCGACTTCGGCTTCAAGGTCTTGACCTCCAGCGACCCTGCTGAGAAGACTAAAAAGTTGTCGGCCGAGCTTGCAAACGGCAGACTCGCGATGATGGCCATCATCGGAATGTTCTTCCAGGCATCAAGCGAATGATTGCACATGTTCGTTTGCATGTTGCTCATGTCACACAGTCGAACACATGCCGACAAGTGCGATGCTGTGTTTACTTATTTTTACTAACATGCCTTCGCAGTTGTCACGGCGAAATGCAGCCAATGCTTAGAGTACATCGTGGTTTTGATGTTGGCGACAGTTGAATCGATGTTTATGTTGCGTGTAGGACGGTCTGACCGGAAGCGCCTGGGGAGACTGGGCCAATTACACCGCCTCGCCTCTGCGTGCGTTCGAGAACGAGCTCGGAGTGCAAGACCCTGTTGGATTTTGGGATCCCGCTGGCTTCACCGCAGACGGCAGTGTGGAGAACTTCAAGCGCCGACGCCAGACCGAGCTGAAGCACGGAAGAATTTCCATGCTCGCGACAATGGGATATATTACGCCAGAGCAACTTGATGGCGCGAAGTGATGTCTGCGTAGATGGCATGCACGGGGTGTAGCTTCTGACAGACATCACCATGCATGCATGGAATCTTGATGTATTGTTGCATGCTAGCTTAGCATTGCGTTCTGTAGCTCTGGATCTTGTTTAGTATTCCAGCAAGGATCACGGGCAAGTTCCCTGGGTATCTTTCACCGAGCGCTGGCCTTAAATTCGCGGACGTCCCCAATGGCCTCGCTGCGATCTCCAAAGTTCCTGCCGCAGGATGGGGTCAAATCCTTGCGTACATGGCATTCTGCGAGGTTTCTCAGGACCAGTCGCCCGGCACCCCAGCTGCAGCGGGCGACTTCGGCTTCAAGGTCTTGACCTCCAGCGACCCTGCTGAGAAGACTAAAAAGTTGTCGGCCGAGCTTGCAAACGGCAGACTCGCGATGATGGCCATCATCGGAATGTTCTTCCAGGCATCAAGCGAATGATTGCACATGTTCGTTTGCATGTTGCTCATGTCACACAGTCGAGCACATGCCGACAAGTGCGATGCTGTGTTTACTTATTTTTACTAACATGCCTTCGCAGTTGTCACGGCGACATGCAGCCAATGCTTAGAGTACAATGTGGTTTTGATGTTGGCGACAGTTGAATCGATGTTTATGTTGCACGTAGGACGGTCTGACCGGAAGCGCCTGGGGAGACTGGGCCAACTACACCGCCTCGCCTCTGCGCGTGCGTTGAGCAGCACGGACCTGCCTGAGCGAATTATATTTTATAATATAGTAGGAAAGAGCAGAACAGCCACGTAATTGCTGGCCCGTCCAAGCTCTGAGATATTGCAGAAGCTGATCATCTTGTGCCTAAGTCTTTGAGCCAGCAATCGCGAGAGCGACTCTCTCTGCAGTCTGTTTTGCATCCGAGCAGCGAGCTCGTCAAAGGGGGCTGGCAGGGCTGGGGAGACCCATAGTCCATCATAGTCCTCAGTCCCGCACACCTACGTGAGCAGGCTTTTGGAGGTACGGAGGTTGCCACACAAGGTTGTACAATTGCGGGGTTGCGGAGGCGCGGCCCAAAGTCAGACCCAAAGCAACTTGACGTCCGAGGTTTCTCAAGGTGCATCTGTGTAGTCTGGCTTCTGCATCTGAGCTTGAGTTTCGTTCTTTACAATCCGCTGCGGCCAGTAACCAGCTCCGTGGTGATCGTAGCACCAGACCTTCGGCTCCCCACGGCCCAGCTGCGCAGCTTCTTGTCCATACCTTGGTCCCTTGGTCTCCTGGCTCTTGGCAACACTTGGTTCCGATGTTTTGGTCGTGAAAGGATCCTGAACTGGACTCTTTTGCACGCAGGGCTCGCATCCCCCGAAGAGACCGTCGGCTCTCAAGAAGAGGCAGGATTTTGAATCCGGTTTCTCGCGGCGACCTTGTTGCCCATCTTGCACCTACGAAAGAGCCAGCCGCCACCACCTACGACAAAGATTTGTTCGTGCAGTTGGACTGGATTAGCAGCTACACATCACAACACGATTTCAAGCTGGGGGTGCTGCAGAGGTTGACAGCTGCTGGAGTTGGTGTGGCAAAAGCAAGCTCTCTTGAAGCCTCGCTGACAGTTTTCGGCAGACTCCAGCTGGCTAGATGCAAAGCACTAAGCCCTGATCCCAAGAGTACTTTGAGCGCGCCCCTCGCCCGGAAGGCACACGGCGTTCAAGTCCGGGGGTCCACCAGCAGAGAAGGCCCGCGCTTCATATGATTTCCAGCCTGTTGTAGGGAGGGGGTCCTAAAGGGGCTCTCATACTTCTGTGAGGATGTCTGAGGGGAGGCAGAGATCCGCAAAGATGCGAGATCCACAAAGAACACAGTACCCGACTAGGCGCCGCTGGAATCGACCCAGCGGAAGGGTGCCGTGCCACGGCCGATAATCTTCTCGGCTTCAGGGTGTTGGGCATTGTTTGGATTTTTTGGGCTGCCGTAGGACGTTGCAGGAATTCGTGTGCTTGGGTTTGAGGCTTTGTGGCTCTGAGCTTGAAGAGCCGCTAAGAAGGCAGCTGCTCAAGACGAGACTCCTGAAGGTAAGGTTAGTCACTGTTAGTCATGAGCTCGACTTCTAAGTACCAGACTGTAAGTATGTGTCCCTAGGCCTTGAACCACACCCACCCACACCCAGACAAACTCACAGACTGACAGACTGAGGTGCACACCCGTACGCACACACGCAGACATTCGGACACGCAGATGCACACACAGAGACATTATGCGCACACCCACGGACATGCGGACAGACGGACGAACAGACAGCCAGCCAGGCAAATGCATGCAGACACAGACACGGACACAGAGACACGGACACAGAGACAGACAGACAGACAGACAGACAGAGACAGACAGACAGACGGACAACCAGACGGACAGACAGACAGACAGAGAGACAGACAGAGAGAGACAGAGAGAGACAGAGACACAGACAGACAGACGGAGACATACGCGCGCAGGGGCATGCGCACACAGACATGTGCAGATAATGTTATGCCATAGTATACAATTAAATAACTATCTGTATGCATGTATATATGGTATACAAAGACATGTGGAAGGCACGGCCGACAGCGACCAAGTCGGCGCCCTTGCAGCCTTCGAGGCCTCCAATTTCGGGAGAGCAAGCAATTTTGGGCGTTGCTGAATTTTGAACTCCAAGACCTTGAGCCTCCGACCTAGCCGATAGTTGCCTTAAGCGTATTTGGCGGGTAGTCTTGAGGGTCGAGTCACGCATCGCCCCTATTGCTCGCGCGGATCTTGCCAGAGAAGTTCTTCGCACCTAACACACATACACACAGCTTCGACCTAATCACAGCTCAAACGGATGCATCGACAAGACCCCAATTGCCCTGAACCCACACCAGCCCTTGCTCCAAAGCGTTCGTTCTTACAAAAGGCCGCAGCCACCGCCCAAGAGGCGGAAGGCCCGCGCAGCACATTCAGAGAATGGGAGCCGGAGCTGTGCACCCGGATATGAAAGATCCTGAAGCCTTGGGCCCCAAAGCAGACCGAACTGAAGCCTAACGCTGATGACGCCCAGAACGTTAAGGCTTGTGTAGTGGGTTTCGGCTGTGTTTAGGGTGCCCAACTACCCTCGTCGTGATCTAGCTGTCGCAGCTGCAGTTCCACAAGCAAGAACTGTACAGCCCACGATCGACTGCCGGCTTCTTCCTGCTAAGCCTCCGCAGTTGCAGATCGCCGATTCGGCCGATGTTCCGGCTCCGTCCGAAGAAGTGGTTGCTGAGGCACGCTCGGCCTCCGGTTCATTTGGGCATAATGCAACTAGGACCGGGACTGGGGCTCAGAGAGATTGTGAGGCGCAGGGATGTCTTACGTCAGTTGTGTCGTCTCGAGAGCGCTGCCGAATGGGCAAAGGAAAGGAGGGCTTCGAAGGGCCTGGAAGGGAGCCGGGAGCCTCGAAGTCTCCAAGTGCCCCAATGACCTCGGCCACAAAGCCTCAACCCTGAAGGTGAAGTCCTAAGTGCCACCAGCCCCCCCCAAGCCCGAAGCACGCTCCTCTCCGCAAGCCTCTTCCTCAAAGTCACCCGCAAATGGTAAAGCCGAAACATGCCGAAACTCTGATCCCAAGCCCTGAACCTAAGCCCCTAAAACTGATGAAGCCCTATGCCCACACACATGTATGTGGCTATGCGCTTGTCCTAAGATTTTGCTAACTTGGTTGTTAAGTGTGTCAGGACACACAAGGGGGGGTAAGGGGTCGGGGGTGGGGGCGGGGGGGCTGATAGCGTCCGGTTTGATTTCAGTCCCTGGAACCCTAATCCGTGTACCGGTGAGTGCCGCAGGAGGCTTCAGGTGGAAGCAGGTATGGCTTCGAGCTTCAGGTCTTGTTCCCCAATAGCCACCACGTTTGGGGTCGATCACATAGCTGGTCCCCGGACGCGTCGACCTCAAGCTTGGGGAAAGCGCCCAAACGTCTAGGCAACAGGTGTCCTGGGCTTTTGTCAATTCGGGTCGGTGTCCCGGTCGTGGTGTCCCGGCGTCGGGTTCCGTTGCGGTCGCGTGTCTTGTCGTGGTCTCCTGGTCGTGAGCCGGTCTGATGACGTGGTCGGTGTCCTGATCGTGTCCCGCTCGTGTGTCCCGGGCGAATCCGGTCAAGTCCTACAACGTCAAGCACAACAATCACCAGTTCGTCAAGAAGATCCGTCTCAAGGATGGACGTACAGTCTTGACAGGCACGCAGTGCACAGCCCGTTGGTGGCAGTCTTCAAACAAATATGTACCATGCACTGTCAAGTGTCTTGCTTGGTGAGCATACGCTTACTGGAGCATGTCTACAGCTTTGTCTGGAGTTGCCAACTGGGCAAGCAGGCCGACTTCGCCACACACTTGAGCCGAGTGTGCTGAAAAGCGTGCCCTAAGTTTTAGTTACCACGATGGAACCGTCAGACATACACCCCAGTCTTGTGGCGCCACGTGTCCACATACTGACGTGTGACGCCCTAAGCACCAAGTCTTAAGCCCTGCAACCCGAAAGCCGAATTCCTGGCCGCAGGTAGCGAAGGCTTCGCCTCCGAGTCTGAGGCCACCACCGGCCGCCGCGGCACAGCTGGTCACAAAGGCACCATTAGGGTTTAGGGTTTAGCGTGTTCTTGAGTTTGGGTTTGTGTCGCAGGCTGCAGGGTTCAAAAGTTGGCGTGGCACGTTGGCGAAGTCTTACCAAAGACTTTTTCGCCGCTACCTGCAGTTTCAATCCAGTACTGAAATTGCATGGCATACCCTTCGTACGGCTTTGGTAAAGTACGCGGTCTTTATGGGAAGACGTGAACACAGCAGAAAGCATGAGATCATTCACGGTGGCTCCCAGTGTTTCCTTCATGTCTTGAAGTGGGGGAGCAATCAAGCTTCTACTACTACACTACTACACTACTACACTACTACACTACTACACTACTACACTACTACACTACTACACTACTACACTACTACACGACTACACTACTACACTACTACACTACTACACTACTACACTACTACACTACTACACTACTACTCTACTACACTACTACACTACTACACTACTACACTACTACACTACTACACTACTACACTACTACACTACTACACTACTACACTACTACACTACTACACTACTACACTACTACACTACTACACTACTACACTACGACACTACGACACTACTACACTACTGCACTACTGCACTACTGCACTACTGCACTACTACACTACTACACTACTACACTACTACACCACTACCCTACTACGCTACTACGCTACTACGCTACTACGCTACTACGCTACTACGCTACTACGCTACTACGCTACTACGCTACTACGCTACTACTACTACACTACTACACTACTGCTACTGCCACCACTACTACTACTACGACTACTACTACTACTACTACTACTACTACTACTACTACTACTACTACTACAACTACAACTAAGCACCTGGGCTCGAACGACGAAACGTAGTGTGTGTGTATGTGTGCGTAGAAGTAGGCCGCAGGATGGTGCACCCATACCTCCTCCTCCTTCTGGCCTTACTTCCCCTTTCCAATCCCCACTTCCTCTATCTGAAAGCCGCTGGGTCCAAACCTACGCCCCTGACCGGTGTGCATTGGCGCGCGAGGCACGCGCCCCAGCCTGCACGGAGACATTGCACCAGCAGGAGCAGTCAGACCATTCCATGCCTACTGTCTGCTGGCTGTCCTACCTACACCTGCAGGCTCAAGCTGTTGTCTAGCTCTTGCTGGGTCTCTATAATCCCACACGGCCCTGCTGTACCATGTCGCAAACGCCATCAGGTGCCCCGTCAGCGGCGGCTGGATCGCCTCCACCTCCAGAACACGCTGACCTCACAGCGGCGTTGGCCAGCCTACATCAGACCTTGGACGGCACCATTGTCAGAGAGCGATATCGAGCTGGTCTGCATAATCAGGTCTGGAACACCAACAACTGGTACTCCATCGGCACAACTTTGGCTACACGTCCTGGTCCTCCACAGACCACGACCGAGCTCAGGGAACCTCAGTCATCTCTGGCCCAACCAGGATCCCCAGACTCTATCGACACGGCGGACCTCCTGGCAGCAGCGGAGGAAGCAGAGCGGACCCTTGCCTCACTGGCAAGAACTCCCGGGCCAGCTATGTCTGCCGGCTCCACTCTTCCAATACGCGCCCGCTCGAGATCTCGTTCCCCTACAGGACCGACGACTTCTACCCAGGCCTCAGGTCCGCAATCGCCTCAAGACAAGCCCTGCTGAGTGCCGCCATTACCAAGCGACCTGGAACCGCAGTACCGACCCAGAGGCTGCAACAGGAAAAGGACCCCCGTGGCTCACGTCCTTCAGATGTGTCCCTATCCTCCTTGGACCCCACTCCTGCCTGCCCCACCTCTGCCTTGGCCCAGGTACCTCCACCGGAAGGACATTTCAGCCCGACGCCTGCGCAGTAGCCAGTGCCTGCCGGAGTCTCTTCACCTCTGCCCGTGCACCCAGGCTAGAGGAGTCCTCGCCTGCGGTGGTCTGTCCCTCGGACCAGCCCACATCTTACACATGTGCCGCTGATTCTGTCTTCCAACTTGCTGACAGGGACATTGCACCTGCCGAGTCGGTGCCTCAAAGCCATCACAAGACCCTACGGACGCCGTTCGCCACGACTGTCCTTAGCTGCAATGAAAGCACAGACTCGCCCCTGCAGGTTACTCCAGACCACCTGCTTACACAGCCCAGGCCGACTCCACAGCCCAGGCGCCAACTGCCCTCCTCCCTACAGGAGGTCTGCACCGCTCCTCTTCCCTGGCTCATTCCACCTCTGCCGCAGCTGGCTGCCTCTCAAACTGCCGGCCACACCAGGCTTTGCCTTGCCAGTGCACCTAGGACCTCATCGACCATGCCGCGCTCGGATGGCAAACGCAGGCGAGACCAGTCCCGCCCTGGCAGGCTTAATCGCCTATACACCCAGGACATCAGAGCAGCCCGACATCCCAGAGAAGCAGTGCCTCCGCCCCGCACGATCTATGCTGAGGCTTATTACCACAGATCGGCAGGCTGGATGCAGCGCATACATGAGGAGCTCATCCGGGAGCAACTGGACGAGACGCGTACCACCCGGTCTTCTGGAACACTGCGACTCAGGTCCATCAGCCGCTCTCGCCCAAGATCTCCTTCTATCCTCCCTGATCCCAGGACCAGAGCTACCTCACGACCGCGGAGATCACGCAGCGCCGAGCCTTGCCGAGTCGACTCCCGAGGTGCTTCGCCCAGGCCACTTTCCAAACAAGCACGGCCTCGAGGTACACCGTCACCGCCCAAGAAGCCGCGGAAGCCTACTTCGCCTAGCAGTACACCAAGGAAACTGGAGAACCCCCCTGGGAACAAGACTCCTTCATCCTGCAGACCTGCTAGGACGCCCACAAGACCAAGACCGCGACCCAAAATCCCAGGACCTCCACCTATGCCGCGGATCCTGCGCAAGCAATGGCGAGCCGACCAAGGTAAACAACAGGATGAGGACAGCTACTCCTACTACACGGACTCTGAACCGGCGCCAGCCAAACCCTCTCAGGCTGATCGCTCCCGTGAGCCCCGGGCACCACCTGCCCCTGGAACCAAGGGCAGTCCTCTTCAGGCGGGTGAACTCATCACCCGACTCCTCCAGTCTCCCGCGAGACCTAAAAGCCCGCACTCCTCCTCCTCGCAGTCCTCTACCAGCCCTGCCCAAGACTGTCGGTGCCCCAGTACCACTCATGTTCGGCAAGCTCGACCTGTTTTCTATGCCATGCCTGCCCCAAGGAGAGCCAACGGCTGCTGGTCTTACTCTCAGCTTCGCGAAGATTCTCCAGCCACGACACTGCCTGCGCTGACCCGCCGAAAATTATCCAAAGTCAGAGTAGCGTGTCGGCACCACCTGCCGCGATTCTCTCCACCAGCCCAGCCTCCTGGGCCCTGTCCTGCAGGGCATCCGTCGCGGCCACTGTCCGCGGTCGCAATCCCGGGCACCGCCAGTCTCGGCCTGAGCCCTGCTGAGTACTGCACCTCCATGGTATGCTGCACACAACATGGTCTGCAAACCGTAGTGGTGGCCCAAGATTGTCAGGGACCCCCTAGGAGCCTCTGCGAAGCCTGCCCTGGCACATGGCACCTCGGGACAAGGATCGCACACCGAGACGGGGTGCGGCGGCGGGTTCCGCTGCTCTGGCCACCCGAGCTCGAGGACGGGGCAAAGGTCTTGCGAAGGCTAAGTCCAAGGCGGCTCCAGAAGAAGAGGAGAGCTCCAGTGAGAGCTCCAGCGAGGCCAGCAGCCCGGCGGAGCCGTAAGCCTGCCTTCGGCGACAACAGGGTCGACTCCCCGAGGGCCTCCACCTCCCACTCCGGTCAATCTCCCGCGGGACAGATCGAGAGCCAGATCGACCACTCCTCTTCCAAGGCCGACTACCACAGGATCGGCGGCGGACACTGCATCACCTGCGGCCGTTGCGGCGACCACCTCGCATCCCATGCTGCCACCCCCGCTACCACTTCCAGCAGCGTCAGCAGCGCGGCCTCCAGCGATGGCCCCACCAGGGGGTGACACCACGCCGACCCCCTCGCCTACAGCATCTCGGCCACCTGCACCTGGACCACATGGAGCAGCGCATGGACCGCCTCCGCCTACCCCGGCTGGGCCCCACCATGGAGGACCTGCTGGCAGCCACACAGGAGGAGGAGGACCTGCTGGAGCACCACCCGTGCCGAGGCCTCGCCCGGTGCGAGCGGCCGGCTGGGTGCCAGGATCTACAGGCTGGACCATCACGATCCACATCCGACCCTGTGCCCCATAGGCATTGGCACTTCTGCATGACGCCTGGAGCTGCCCTTCTTCCGGTTCACTCGGACGCCGCGATACAACAGCCTCAAAACAACCGAGCCTCCGCCAGAAGATGCCTCGTGCGCAATCTGCTACAACCGAAGCTGTCCATGCTACCTAAGGGGTCCGGTCAAGGGTTCTGCCACCCCTGCTCTCACTCTCAGGCCGGCGCCGCTGGAGCCATCCCATTCAGCCGGGACCTTACTGCTGCAATGGCCCGACTGACCTCCCTGCCGGGAGTGCTGACACTGCAGGCTGGAACCTCTAACAATGCCCAGTGCGCCAACCAAGCTCGGGCAGACTGTCTCTGCTCCACCAGAGCTGGAACCTGTGCCCCGCATTGGCACCGATCTCAACACCTGTGCACAGGTACCCCTGACAGGTCCTCCCCACCCTCAGGAGCAGCAGACCACAGCCCTGCACCAGATATGCAGCGACCTCGGCCTCCACCCTGCTTTGTGAGCCGCCCGGCTGTGCAGGCACTAGTGTCGGTGCGAATCGCATCTCACCCCTGCTGGCTCAAGCGCTTGCATCATCCTTACATACTGCAATATACATGCATGACAGCGCGGGTGACTCGAAGACTGTCAAGACTCTCTCCCCTTACGACGAGTGCCGACAATTCTCCGCAGGACCTCCAATGTACTGCCGTAGGTAACATAAGTTTGCCTAGACCTAGTAGCCCTGGCTCCAGTGCCCCCTGCGTCTGGCACTGTGTAGCATGGCACCAGTCATCCCGATTAATCCCAAATGGCTGCTGCGTACACACAGAGCGCGCCAAGGTGGGCCGCGTCGCCCTCCCAGCGTCAAGCAGCGGACCAACAAAAAGGAGATCCAAAGAGCGAGATGGCAACGGGTGCCGCCTCCGGTCACAGTCTTCTCGCAGGCCATCGCCCGCTCCCTTCGAACAAGACCCAGGACTCCGGGGCTGCCACAAGCTGACAGCAAGCCCTCCTCACAGACGAGCCTGGACCGAGCCGAAGAGCGAGCTGAAGTGCGAGCTGAAGACAATGAAGTCCTGGCCGCCCCAGAGACCTCAGAAGGAAGCCGTGGATCCGAGCCTTCCTCCTCCTCTTCGAAGGCCCTGGGCCCACAGAGCAAGCCGGCAGCTAAGAGGATGCCTCGGCTTAAGCCAACGACGAAGAGGATGCCTCGGCTTAAACCGACTCCCAAGAGGATGCCCCGGACATCAACCGCAACGGCTCCGATCTCAGTGGACGACACAGACCCTGCCGCCAGCCCATGCACCACGGAAACCGCTCAGCTGGTACCTGCCTCCGGAGACCACAAGACCAGATTTCGACTGCCGCACGTCGACTATGAACCAGCAGATGATCTCCAGCAGTATGCAGGCCCGTGGGTTGAGGTCGAGGTCGAACCAGAGGAGTCGCCCTCCTGCGAGTCGGTATGGACGCTCACTGAGTCAGAATGCCTTGAATAGTTTGCTCTGCCAGTGCTACAACCAGGCATCTGAAGAGCTAGGTGCAGAGATAGGTCACGCGGACTCTCCTCAGCCTCAGCCTGTGAAGAAAACTCCGACGCGAGCCCGCGCATGTCCCAGCTGCTGCCTTCTGCCCTCCCCTGGTCCCCCCTGCCATTCCTCCACTGACTGCCGCTCTTCTGCAACAGCTACAGGTCACTATCCCGAGTTGCTGCAGTGGCCGGAACCTCAGCTGCCGATGGCTCTCCCTATGCAACGCTGCCTGAATGGTGAGCAACCAGATCTCACTGGCTGCGAGCTCTTCACCCTCTCAGCAGCCCCGGCCTCAAGAGTTCAAACTCCTCTTAACATCCCCAGCAGCCCTGATCGGATCCGCGCAGGCTGGCCCGCAAAGAAGCCAGACGTCTTGCGGGACATCGTCGTGCAAGGGCCACCTCTCTTCGATTTGATTCGTCTGTCTCCATCCCAGTGTGCAGTGATCATTGGGTGGAGGGCTGGCCCCACAGCTTCCGTGCTCAACCTGAGGAGGCCTGTGCCATCTGTCAAGGTCGCCCCCGCCAGGAGTTCCATGCTACAGCAACCCCATCAGCCTTCCACATCTGCGAAGGCTACAGGCTGGTATCGAACACTGCCCCGACTTTCGCCAATTGGCCTCAGATCTCCCTATGTCACAGCGCGTGGAGAGCTCAATTGCGTGATGCCCTGCCCGATGGCAGACCTATGGCGGGGGACCCGGCAGAATTCGTGCCGTCTCCGGCCTGCACCCTGTGCAGGCTGCATTACCACCAGTTTGCACCGGACCGCACTGATGAGACAGCCTCTCCTCTTCCGGATACAGACCAGACGCTCCTCTCAGGTCCCACGAAACCCCAAGCACCCCCGCGCCTGGACCTGGACCTACACAGCCTGGACTAACCTTTACATGATGGCCCTTATTATTGGACCCCTGCTGCGACCAGCACGGCACGAACGGACCTGCGAAAAGACGCTGATGCAACTGCCTCTCGTCAACCATTGTGCCATACAGCTTCGCATACCTCTCAAGATGTTGACCCCTGGGCTCAAGCAGCCCCTCCATACCCCCAGAGCTGCCTCTCCCCCTGCAGAGCAGACGACGCGACGCACACACACACTCTTAACACTCCATAAGTCGAGCCGCCCCGGTCCCAAATCCGGGGACCGAACTCAGACGCGAACAAAAGGACGAACCCCAGCCTACCTTAAAGCCATCATCCTAGGATCTCAGCTTCTGAGTTCGGCAGGTGCGAGGGTTGGGGAGACAGTCGCGAACTCCCCTGAAGTCGCTACTATTGCACTTCGAAGGCCGCACAGTGCGGCAAAGCCTCGCGCGCCACCTACTCCAGGCGATATCGCATCGCCTTTTGCTGCACACTCCTCTCCGGTCAAGAAACGCTCTTACGCGAGGTTCCTGAAGCGCCTTGCCACCACGGGAACTGCCCGATATAAAGGCCAGGTCTACCACTCAGATACTGTCAGACCTGACCCCCATGCTCAAGCCCAGTTGCCCACACCACCAGAGCCTGCTACCTCCCCGAAAAGGTACCGAGCCATCTCCTGGAACGCGGGCGGCCTCAGCACCGCCAAACTTGACGAAGTATACGTTTGGATGCATATGGAAGCCCTTCAAGGCAGACCGATCCACATACTTTCCATCCAGGAGACCCACTGGACCTTCACCAGTGAGTGGCAGGCCCAGGGCTACTGGCACTTGCACAGCTCCCTGGATACCAAAACCCGCAGTGCAGGAATTCTCCACCTGATCCACCAGGACCTGGCCAGCACCCATCAGGTGCGCACTGACCATGTTATCCCTGGCAGACTGCTGTATACTAAACTAGCCACCGAGCCACCCATCTCTATCATCAGCCTCTATCAGCACTGTTGGTCCACCAATTCCACCGTCACCCCCACACAGGAAAAGCTGCTTGAGTATCGAGAAAAAGTCTGGAGCAAACTGTCCACTCTCATTGGACGGATTGCCCAACGCCACCAGCTGCTTGTGCTCGGCGACTTTAACACACAATGTGTTCCGCCACCGGATGCACCCCGACTGGCATGCACAGCAGCCCTGCTCGATAAAACGGTCCCACCACAGAAGGACTACGGGAGACTCCAAAGCCTCCTAAGGGATAATCAACTCCTGGCTGTCACCACCTTTGGCCGACAAGCCAATGCCGCCACCTACGTCGCCGGAACGGGGCCCTCTGCAACCAGGACCCGCATAGACTTCATCTTGTGCAGAGAAGCTCAGTCTGACCGATGCACGCGACGGGCTGGCGCCCTGAGGAACGCTCCGTTCGTTCCACCACAAGGCAACCGCCACCGCCCCCTCGAAACCACTATGCCTTGGCCAAGTCACCGCCTGCTCCCCAAAGACAGGCCTTCCCCATGCCGACGTTGGAATGCTGCCTCCACACAGGCTGCGTTAGATGCGGACCCCTCGCTTGGCCCACTCCGTGGCAGTCCAGTTGCAGCTTCGGCCCACACCCCCCGGAGCAGACCCCTGCCGACACATCAATCTCCTTCTCCAACAGACCTGGGACAGTCTTACAGCCTCGGCAGGCCTCTCCAGGACTACCCCAACAAAGCCGAACCACGACGCACCAGACACCGCCATCACTGTTAAAGAGCTCTGGCGCCTAAAGCGACTCAAACAAGCACAGCCTACGACAACATTTGCTCAAAAAGCCCAAGCCCTTCACCTCACGCAGCAAATTCGCACGACACAAAACATTCTCCACAAACGAGGCCGTCTTCGCAAACAAGAGCGCCTCGACAACATCCTCAGCGAGGCGGAACGCAGCACCACCCCGGGAGCCCTCTACAAAGCTACCAGGCTCCTGGCACCAAAGACCCGACACTCCCGCATCCAGCTGCGCGATGCGGAAGGCATGCTGATGTCCCCGCAGGAGGAACTCCAGGCCATCCGTCAACACTTCGAGGGCCTATACCAAACAGCCACAAGTCGACCCACACCACCACAACCCACTGTCAACCTTCACTTCACTGCCGACGAGGTGAGCAGCGCCCTCGCGCGCCTCCCAGCCCGGAAGGCCCTTCCACCAGACTACATGCCTGCTCGCGTGTGGCAAGCCGCCTCCACGGCCATTGGGCCTGACCTAGCGGAGGGCCTAAAGCACTGTCTCCAGCCACCGACCTACTGCCTACCCGAAGACTGGCACCGCGTACATGTATGCCTCATCCCAAAGGTGACCATGGCTCGTCTCCCCCCCATCTGCCTCCTCCCACCTGGCAGCAAGATCCTAGCCATGATGCTGGCAGACCGTATACGTGACAGAGCCGAAGCATACATCCGCCAAGCACCACAATTCGCCTACGTCAGCAATCGCAGCACCACAGACGCGATAAGCCGTGTATGCAGCCACCTGCATGAAGCACGAACCTTGGCTGCAACCGCTGTCCCCAAAAGGCACCAGCGCCACTCTGGCGTAACCCCCTGCCAACTCGCCGGGGGTCTCTCGCTCAGCCTGGACGTTGACAAAGCTTTTGACTCGCTGCCAAGAGAACAGCTTGTGACCTCAATGCAGGCAGCTGGCCTGACGTCAGAAGAGGTAGCGCTTGCGCTTCACATCCACGACCAGGCCAAGCTCACTTTTGAGCTGGCAGGGCACAAAGACGAGGTCGAGCTCTCACAGGGCATCCGTCAAGGCTGCGGTCTTTCGCCCCTCTTGTGGTCTATGGCAACCACAAAGCTCTACCTAAAGTTCAAAGAAACAATCACCCAAAAGAAGGAGATATTGGGAGAGCCCACCCTCTATGCCGATGATATCTGGTCCTCCTGGACCATAAGGACACAGGAACAATTCCGTTCCAGTCTGCGCGCGGCAGGCATACTGATCCAGCTCCTCCACGAAGCAGGCCTCCGAGTGTCGCCCACGAAAACTGTCTTCCTGCTCAATCTCCAAGGTACTGCGGCAAGGAGCACTCTTCGCCCCAGACTCGCCAAGCTGGAAACAGGCGAACCCGCAATAAAGCTTCGCGTAGGCCAAACTACTATGCTCATCAAGATAGTAGACGCCCATACCTACCTTGGAGCCAGAGTTGCCTACCAGAACCACGAAGCTCTCAACCTGCAGCACCGACTGCACCTTGGATGGCAGGCCTACTGGCGACTGGCCAAGGTCCTCCGCTGTCGAGCGCTGACCTTAGACAGCAAAATCCGCGTCTGGAAGACATGTGTCTACCCGGTCGTCCTTTACTCCCTGGAGGCCACAGGCATCACCTACCACTCCCGCACCCTCCTCTCTCAGTTCGTCCACGCCCAGCTCCGCCTCATCCATAAATTACCGGGCCACATCACCAAAGTTACCTCCCACGACTTGCTCCTCAGAAGCCAACTCGACCCGCCAGGCGCCACCCTTGACCAACGGATCCAACGACATCTCCAACAAGACCCGGAGTTTCCAACTGAGGCGCAGGAAACCTGGTTCGATCTTCTGCAGGACTACTCGACGACGCCTGCTGTCTCTGCATCCGACCCTTCTGCCTCTATGCCCCCTTCTCGGGGAGGCTCTGCTCGTGCCCACCTCAAGCCCATCAGCAGTGTTCTCAGCTACCGGCCACTCAACTGCCCAATCTGCGGAGTTGGTTATAGCACCCTTCAGGCCGTCCGGCTCCACATGCGGAAGTCCCATCACGCTCAAGTGCGACAGGCACCTACCTCATCGGACTTGCGCCCACCTCCTGCTCAGGCTCCGGTCCCAGATCACGCCTCCTCTACTCCAGTCGTCATGATGGACCCAGATGCTACCACGGCCCCGGCCTCGCTACCTGACTTCGCGGCAGATGAACATGCTCTGTTCGTTTGGCAGCACGGTCGAGAAGGTCTACCACAATGCCGACACTGCCTCCGACAATGTGATTCGTGGCATAACTTACGCCTACACATCTCGACCAAATCCTGCCGAACTTTGGTCCCAGACGGCTTTAACGCCCTACCCCCAAAACACAATCTCAACCCGACTCCCCTGTACCACAGATCTGAATGTCAGCTCTACCTAGTCGGAAGTTGGGAAAGGCTCGCCTCTTGGCTGAAAAAGATGCTCCCTCAGGCAGTCCATCACTGCCCGTACTGTCACCAGTGGCTGACCCAAGCGCGTGGCCTCCGAGCTCATATTAAAGCTAAACATTCCCCAATGATCCCTTGCTGTGAGGAGGCCGTCCAACGTATGCAGTCTCATCGCAGGCTTTTGGCCCTTGGTAGCACCTGCCGCTACTGCAGCCTCTCCTTAACAGGAGCGCCTATCAAGCACGCCACTGAGTGTGCAGTCCTGTTCCTGGTTCACTTGCTACAGGCCACGCATGCGCAACATCACTCGAACCGCCTGCCTCAGGTCCGAGATGACTCTTCCCTCGATGTTCAATGCGCACCAGGTGAGCCCGGAAGACCTGGAGGAAGCCACTCAGGAGCTCAAGAGCATCGAAGCGCAGGTCCGGCTGATACCCAAGCAGCCTCAGCCCCTGATGGCCCCGACGACACTGATGAGCGAGCCCCCACCACAGGGAGAAATGCCGGACTCCTCGAATCCTCCATCGACGGATGTCCCCGACAGACCCTCCAAATGGCAGAGGGACAACAGCAAAGGAGCCACCCAACCAGGCAAGGGCAAGGGCTCAACAGGCCGCGGAGCCCAGGGCCAACAGAACCCTGCCAACCGGCCTCCACCTCAGGGAGGTCCGCCAAGGCGTCAAGGGGGGCGTCCATCCGGATACCACCCCCAACCCCCATGGCAGCGACAAGGACCGGGATACGGGCCTTCTTCAGGTCCCGACCTCACTCTCATGTGCCACACCATGGCCAGACTCCTCATGAGACACGAGGACGCTCTCTCAGTCCTACAGCAATCCACCACCTGGATCCTCTTCCTCACAACTCAGCCTCCGGGCACTGTCCTCCCCAAGCTGTTCGCCACAGCCCAGGGATGGCACGAGCTGCGGTGGAACGACCCGGAATCCGTCACCCATCCGATGCGCATCATTCTGTGGCAGAAGCTGATGCTCGAGCTGTCTCAGAGAGCCCAGAAAGTCATCGACCAGGAGGATGCTCGAGACCAGGCAATCCAAATGGAGCTCTACAACCCGACCACGGGGTTCGGCTACCGCAAATGGAACAACAAGGAGGGCGTGATGCAGCCCATTCCCGATCGCGAACCGCTCTCGGCGCAGAAAGTGGTGGAGATTGCAAAGGAGCTGGCGACGCTGAGTGTACAACCGCAGCTGCTCAACAGGTTCCATGCAACTCGTCAGCTAGAGGAGAAAATGGAAGGCAGCACAGTGACCTGGCTATTGGAAGTGGGCTGGAGGGGCGAGCAAACGGCTCGCTTCTGGGAGCTGCTCCAGCTCCTTTCACACAACTCCTCCCTCCTAATGATCGGCTGCACCCTTCGTCCGGATCGCCTCCAGAGATCAGCCTTGGCCCAACAGCTGCAGACCCTCCTCCAGTCCATGCACATCCCTATGCCGAGACAGCAGCCGAGACCTCAGCCCTGCTCCCGACATTGCAGCTCCGCAATCCTTCTAACTACTGTTACTCCCATGCCTGCCTTTTCACTTATCTTTGGCTTGTGTCCCAAACCCCCTCCTCCTTTCAGGTACTGGACAGGGAACCGCTGAAGAGCTTCATCGCCCAGGCACGCAAACAACAGCCAGTGACACTCTGGTCGCTCCTCCCGTGGAGGCAGGCAATGCGACGCTGGTCCAATCCAGCCAGGCAACATGATGCAGCGGACTTCCTCCTTCACCTACATCAAATCCTCAATGCGCCATGCTTCCAGGGCCTCTGGCAGTCCTTTGACGACAGCCACATGCTTCAGGATGAAGGCGGGGTCTGCCCACTCATACTTTCCGGTATGCAGGACGCCTCTAGCACAATTGCAGCCACTGCTCAGTCCTGCATCAATCGCTGGCATTCGCAGAAACGTCGCCACGCCCTGATTGCAGGCACTGAAGCTGTGGCTGTACAGCTCAACCGTTTTCGCAATGAACGGGGCATTGCATCCAAATGTGACCATCGCATAGATGCTGATCCAGAAGTCCTTTTCCCACAATGGACCCCTTCATCCCCTGAAGGTATCATTTGGAGAACATATCAGCTTCAGGCGATTGTCCAGCATATAGGACCGACCACGGTCAGTGGGCACTACCGTGCTGCACTCAAACCTCGTTCAGGCACAGCGAATGTGTGGCATCACACTGACGACAACAGTCCTGCGCAATCGGTCACTCCTGATGCCCTGTCCACCTCCAATTACATCCTTGTGTACCGAATGAGGAGTGCTGCAACCTCAGCATAGGCCCTTCGGGGCAGAGTAGTTACGTAGCTAGATGAGTCGATCCAACTGTGATCGAGCGCCACAGTGCGCCGGTTGACACCGCTCGAGTCTTCGCAATGCGACCTCACCGTCCGCAGCGAGTGTGATGATACAACTACAACTACTACTACTACTACTACTACTACTACTGCTACAACTATTACTACTGCTACTGCTATCGCTACTGCTACTACTACTACTGCTACTACTACTACGACTACTACTACTACTACTACTACTACTACTACTACTACTACTATTACTACTACTACTACTACTACTACTACTACTACTACTACTACTACTACTACTACTACTACTACTACTACTACTACTATACTACTACTCCTGCTGCTACTACTACTTCTGCTGCTACTACTACTACTACTACTACTACTACTACCTTCTACTACTTCGACTACTACAACTACTACAACTACTTTAACTACTACAACTACTTTAACTACTACAACAACTATTACTACTGCTACTGCTATCGCTACTGCTACTACTACTACTATACTACTACTGCTGCTACTACGACTACTACTATTACTACTGCGACAACATTTACTACTACGACGACTCTCGACTACCCTCCTACTGTACGACTCTTTGACTCTACTACTACTATTACTACTACAACTACTACTGCTACTACTACTACTACGACTACCACTACGACCACTGCTACTGCCACTGCCACTGCTACAGCTACTGCTACTGCTACTGCTACTGCTGCTGCTACTGCTACTGCTACCACCACCGCCACTACTACTACTCCTCCTCCGCCTCCTCCTACTCCTAGCGCTATACTGACTCTGTACCCTCAAGCCCGAAACACCCAGACCCTCAAATCGATGTTTGAGCACACTTGCGCAACATGGAGACCTTAAACTAGAGGCCTGCTGCAGCTCATCCAAAGTTGCAGCAAGCGTTTAACACGAGGGCCCTGCAACTCTCCATCCCTGACGCAGGCATCGCCTGCCGGCGCGGCGGTGACCAAGGCTGGCCGGCGGGATACTTCGGAGCGCAGGGTTTAGGGTACCATCCCTCAAGCAAGGCTGGGGCCGCAGGTTTAAGCATCAAATCAGGGTGATGAAAACTTTATTCAACGGAGTCTTTCCCGAGGTGATCTTCAATTGTTTGGGGCTCGCCAAAGCATTGCATCCTGCACTCTACCCCTTAAGCTCGAGCCCTATTTCAACCCAACAGGGAACCCTCAGCGTAGACCAAACACTAGAGAGGTCCTCGTTAGAGCCCTCTACGCTAGATCCGGAAACTCCGAGTTTTTGCACTCGACCTGGCCCCATGCAGGCTCCTGCGCCGAAGGCCGTCGTCGTGAAGGCATTCCTTGGGACATTCATTTTAGACGTGTTTTCGGGTTCAGGCACTTCGGGCCTAACTTAGGATTTGGCGGTTTATTGACTTTAGTATTTCGGGCTTAAGATCTATTTCCGCTCTCTGCCGCCATGTAAAACCCTAGCCAACGTCCACAGGTCTCCGGTTTGTGCTAAGCTGCTAAGCAGAGGCAGTCGTTTGGCCAGAGACCTTAACTAACCTCAATACTCGAACCTAAGCCCTGACCCACCTCATGAAGAGACCATCTGGCTCAGGCGCTGCCTGCAGGGACAGCCCCTGCAAAGGCGAGAGCAAAGGTTCCAGAGCTTAGGAGTGCGGTTTCGGGTTTTTCAGATCTAGGGCGTTGGATTTGGGTTGAAGGATTTACGACTGTAACAACCTTCAGTACACCTCAGTCCAAAGCAAAAGCGCCAACCGGAGAGCTCATCGCAGGTGCAAGGCCGTTGCAGTCCTGAGCCCGTAGTCCTATATGAACTCTACTACGCCCGACCAGACGAAGAACCGGTAAACCCTCAAAGCCCTGTAGGTAACTCTCAGCCCTAGACTAGACGTATCCCACAAACCCTAAAAGCCCATCTAAGCCTGCCACCTCAAAAGCCTCGTCCTGCTGCTCTCGAAGGGCTTCAGGCCCCCTTAAGAACAATAGCAGCAAGGGTGTAATAATAACTTGCAAGACAATAACAGTAGTAGCAATCATTTGCATACAATGGCACTAATGGCGATGACAGCAATATTAGTAACCATAACAGTTGTAATCATGAAAATAGACGTCGTTTACATTTACAAATAACAACAGCAATGAGTCTCATGGTAATAGTAGCAATAGTAAGTGTAACAGCAATTATAAGAAGGTCAACAACAATAGAAAAGAGTAGCAACAGCAATGATAAGGGTACTACTGCTATTGCTACTGCTTCTTCTAAACTACTCCTACCCCTACCCTTTCTCCTACAACAACAACTACTACTATTGCTACTACTACTACTACTACTACTACTACTACTACTGCTACTACTACTTCTACTCCTACTCCTACTCCTACTCCTACTCCTACTCCTACTACTACTACTACTTCTTCTTCTACTGCTTCCACTACAATTACTAGTACTACTACTACTACTACTCCTGCTGCTACTGCTACTACTTCTGCTACTACTACTACTACTACTAGTACTCCTCCTACTCCTCCTACTCCTACTCCTCCTCCTGATTCTCCTCCTCCTCCTACTACTACTACTGCTACTACTACTTCTTCTACTGCTACTACTTCTTCTACTGCTACTACTACCATTACTACTACTACTACTACTACTACTACTACTACTACTACTACTACTACTACTACTATACTACTACTACTACTACTCCTGCTGCTACTACTACTTCTGCTGCTACTACTACTACTACCACTACTACTACTACTACTACTACTACTACTACTACTACTACTACTACTACTCCTGCTGCTACTACTACTACTACTACTACTACTTCGACGACGACTACTACTACGACTAACTACGACTAACTTCGACTAACTACGACTAACTACGACCAACTACGACTAACTACGACGACTACTACCACATTGAGACGGCGGCGACGAAGACGACTATTAAGAATTCATGCAGTGAAGTTTATTCCTTGTTATAAAAACAACTAAGATCGTAACAGTAGTGCTAATAATCATGGTCATAGACATGGTCGTTATAGTCATACGAAGGAAAGCAATAGACATAAAAGAATACCGAAGGTAAAGCCAGACGATACAATGCTGGAAATAATCGTGAGAGTAGAGGCGCCGTGCTCCTGAATCCCGCCACTACTTCGAGGAACTCTTTTGGCCGTGGTGTTAAACGCTGCGAATTGCAGGAAATCTTGCGGGTGTCCGCCTGACTTCCGCCAGTGCTTGGCGGTCTGCCGGTGGTTAGTTTTCCATTTTTTTGTGGTCTAAATCCGTCTCCCTGCTGGTCTCTTGGTCTCATGGTGTTTCATGGTGATCTCCAGGCGGCCCTCGCGCGCCGCACGGCATCACTAACTATTTCGCTTTACTGCTAATGTAAGAACTTCATGGTGTGTACCACACTGTTTGCTGTGGTGATAAGAAAAACGCTTAATTTACAACAGCAACAGCAATACTACTGATAGCAGTAATGGTCCGGTAGTAAAAGGAAATTTAGTACAGTACTAACTAATGATTAGAAAGTAATCGCAGCAGTAACAGCAATCGTACTAGTAGCAGAAATAGGAGTAGCAATAGTAATCGTAATAGCAACAGACGGTAGTAGAAACAGTAACGAACTTTTAGCATTTCATAAAAAACATCAGTACAAGGAGTAATGATAAAGACTCAAATAATTTTCTAGCTAGGTCTTTGGGCCATTCTACATTTTCCCTATCCGGGCGTTTATAAGAGGATCTCATTTGCGACGATTTTTCAAGGGCCTTAAAGGGCCAACCTTAATTATAAGAACGACACCTAGAAATTTGAACAAAAACAAACTGGATAGGCGGCGACCTCGAAGGCCGCCGTCGTCAAGGTGGGATTCGACGAAGAATCGGGCCTCTGCGGCTTGCGGGGTCTTAGGGCTCCTTAGGCTATGGACTTCTTTGGGTTCTTTGGGAGTGGGGTCTTAGTTTGAGGCGGGGGGATTTTTGAGGGAAGCTTTGAGCTTCAGGGTCAGGATCTTTGTGCGCTCGGGAGGGGCTGCCCCGAGCAGCTGCGAGGAACCTGCTGAGTCGCTCAGTGGTTCAGGGCTTTGGCACTTTGGGGTTTCCCAGCGCCTTTCGGGCTTGGACTTTCGGGTTCGGGCCAAGGTGTACCAACACGATTTGAGCTTCCAAGCTGGCTGGAGAGGTTATCTCCCCAAATCTGGAAAACTAATCCTGAAACGCCTTGACTGTAGACATCTTGCAAAAAAAGACACCGACGAATCGCCATTGTTCTGCCTCAGGCAATGCCTAAGGCGCCAGCTGAGGGTAAGGCGGGCAAGTGTTCAATTATGGCATAATGATATCAGCTTATTTGCTTGGGGCTGTGAATCTGAATAAGTTCTGAAAAAAGCATGCTGCGAGAGGATCCTGCAACAAGACGTTATCCTTTGTGCAAGGGTCGTAAGGTTTCAGAACCGAAACAGGTTTCAACTTTTCTTCGCAAGGCTTCACATGTCGGCTTCAGCGGTTTGACACTTGGATTGCCGCTACTCTGGCACCTTCCCGATGCTACATCGTAAAGCACCACTCCAGTGCTACTCCCAAGCCTCGACGCACTCCTCAGAAAGTCTTAGAGTCTTGGAGATTTTTACTGTCCCGTATTATCTTGCGCGGCCTCAAGAGCTTGGCGAAATGCGTGGCATCCGACAGGCCGTGGCTACTCCGGCACAGGCCCAGGCAGCGGAGCCCCAGGCCGGAAAGTAGGGCCCGTGGAAAAAGTCTACGGTTCCTGGGTTCAGAATGTAGGATGGACAGAAACGGCTCCAGGCGCCATTGAGGCCTCTACAGGTCTTTGCGTGAAGCTTATGGGATCGAGACCTCGGATTGCCGTAGTGGTATCACAAGGACCCAGAAATTGTGAAACTCATAGCCTAGTATAGGGGTGCGAACAAAGGGCAGTGATAAACCGTTAGATGCACTAGACTCGAAAAGTCCGAAGGCTTGCCGTTGCGGTGCGGGGGATTAGGGGGGTCGTGGTTGGTCAGGGTGTATGCTCGAACTCGAGGAAATTTGAGGGTTTTCGGTTGTTCAGCAGCACATGAGATGCCTTCGACCAGGCTGTTGCGGCCAAGGGCAAGGTGCGTCCATGAACTGTCGTCAATTGCTTGTGGGAGTTATAAGGTCTGGAGAAGGTCACAAGGGCTGTGGACTCTAAGAACGATTTGAGCAATCTTCGCGCTTTTCAACTCCAAACAGGAATGACAAAGATTGTAGCCGTAAGACCCTAAAGCCCTTCACCCAAAAGCCGAATGCCTTGAGCTGTAAAGCCTTGGGCCTTCAACCCAAAGGAAGCCAAGGCAAAAGAGACCACCACGATCGAAGCCGCAGATATAGGTGATTTCACAAGACTCCTTACCGTAGGCATCCTTAGAATCAGCTCCCACTTGTGAAGTCGTATAAGGTGGGATACACGACAGTGTCAGGCACCAATGCCTCAAGCATACTGGGCCAGCGTTGCATTGATTTTCTGATTTGAGAGAATTGGGCTTTGAAGCATAGCTCATATGACTCATTGCAGCCTGGCCAAGGCCAGAGTATACTGCCTGAGAGGAGAAGAAGAGCTACGTGAATCCTAAGCTCAGCGGCAGCTTGTCATGTTACCACAGGGCTCTTCTGAAGAAAGGTCCCTTCAAGTTTCAAGTCCCTAATCTGAACATGACCAACTTCCACAGAAGCAAGTTCAACCTCCAAAAACCTGGAAATCCGTCCGGACCTAAGCCCCGAAAGCCGTGGCATCGTCTTTTCAGGCTTCTCCGGCCAAAGCCAAGGCAGACTCACAGGCAGCGCTGTTGTCGGATTTTCCTCGCTGCTTTCTCTGCGCTTCCGGCTTAGGGTTCTTGTTTACAGTGCTGGCTTGGGCTTATGTGCCCCTTGCGTGGTGCAAGAGGTCCTGGAAGCAGTGCAAGAGAGGCGCTCAAGGCTTGAGTAAGGCTAGAAGTAGTGGTTAGGCACCCGTGCCGGAGCTCAGCACTTCGGATGGGAGCGGGACTCAGGAAGGCAACCCTTTCAAGCGGGCCTTGCATTCATGGCGGTCTCCGACTGGCGTGCCCCGCTCGACAATCGAACAGCCTCAAGCCGGTTTGGTCCTTCGATTGAACCTCGTCGATGTTTTTGGAGGCCCTGGCCGGAGTTTGCCCAGAATCCCAAATCGCGTCTCCCAAAGCTTATGTCCCTGACCCTATACATCCCGAAGCCTCTTTTTTTGGGTAGTTGTCAAAATTATGGTCCGTTTTTGGGTACTCTATATTGCAGGTGCCGCAGTATAATACGGTAGGTACCCCAAAAGGGACCATAAATTTGACTACCACCCATATGACTCATAACCCCATAACCCCGAACCTCGCCCTGCAGGCCTCTGCAAAGACCAAGGCCGGAAAGCCGTCTCAGGCGCAGGCGCCTTGGAAGCAGTTTAGGGTTTAGGGTTTAGGGTTTAGGGTGTTGGGTTTCTTGGGCTTTGGGCCAAAGTTGGGAGAAGGTTTAGGGCTTGCAGTCTACTTGTCTCGACCTCAGGGTTTTAGGAAGGGGTCTTGCTGAAGCCAGAACAGAAACCTCAGACTGTAAACGGCTTCCCACTTATCTTTGCAGCTTTGCCTTTGGTACTTGCTTCGGTACTTTCAAAGGCTCAGGGCCTCTGAGGGTTTCGTGAGGGCTTTTATGGCCAAGAAGGGCTCAGGGCCATGCTGGTGGCGATAGATGGTCTTCTCGAGGTTTTCAGATCTTGTAGCCCGGAGCCCCTACCAGGTCCTGAGACTCGGTTAGAGGATCAGAAGCCTGTTGTGGAGGAAGCCAGGGGATGTGTTGAAGTGTTCGTATCAGGAAAACAATTCAAGGAAAGGGTCTTGATTCTCTGAACCTCGAAGCGACTGGATCCGTTTGTTGGACTTGGCGGCAGGAGCTCAGAGCGAAACTGGCGGCTTTGAAAGCAAAGGCCGCCGATGTTCCGGAAGGATTGGAATCGAGGGACTTGTGCTGTTTAGGACCCGCCCGTTTATGCTGACGGTTGTTATTTTAGTTGCAGGTACAGTCAAGTTCTAGTTTGGCAGAAGACGACGGCAGAGCAAGCTCTATGAGGGTCAAACACATTGAGGTTTGGAGACGATGCTGGGCTCCGGGCTTGCTTGGGATGTTCAAAATATTGCAACCATGCAGGGGCCCCTTGCATTGTGGAGCCAAGGCCAAGAGACCCCCAACCAATTGCACCCAGCGCCGATGACAGGGCAAGAATTCAATAGCTTCCGGACCCTCGAGAGAAGGGCTGAATCCCGGAATGAGGAAAGTCCATTCGAGGGATACGTCGAAATTCTTTCTGCTGCCTCCCGCAATCGCTACCTTCCATCATCTCTACATTTTGTGGTGCTTAAGTCTGCGGGAAGTGTATTGAGCTAAGACACAGAAAGTAAGCCTCGAAGCGGAGTTTGATAGCTGAGATGTAGAATGGGAAGTTCAAGATGTTCAAGCAGCTACGGTCCCTGACTGTGCACAGAGATCATCTCGGAAGATTTGTACTTCTAAACTTTAAACCCTCAACTGGGACATATCGTCCCGCGTTGCCCGTCGGTTGAAGGCTGCTAAGTTAGAGCAGATCGCGATCCTCCGCCTATGCCCGAGTGCTGCAGGGACTGAGAGTTCAAGGTTGGTTTGCTGCTGTCCGGCTATGAGCCGTGCTCCCTTCTCCTTCAGTCTGGCTTCTGCCACTCGACACGGCTGTAAGACCCCACCAAAAACTGCGTTCGCAAAGCCCGAGGTATGTCATAACTTGCAGCAAGTTCAACGACGGGATCGTTGGCCCGAGATAACTTCGGAGGCTCCAAAACCCCAAATCCAAGGTCGATACAGTATCAACCTTGAAGGTTTGGTGGCACACACCAAAAACTGCGTGCACTCACTCTGAGGCGAAGAGAAGGCGCGTCTGGCCCAAACTCAGAAAGAGCCAACTACTCAGATGAAATGAGGGACCCTATTCCTATTCTGGACCCCACACCCTGAGTAGTAGGATCGTTGTCAGAGAGCCCAGCTATCAATGTAAACCCTCATTAGTTGAACCTTGTAGGATCCTTATTACACGGACGCCTGAATACAATCCTCTTGAGTTCAGAGAAAGCCAATGTCCGGAATGGCCATCTGTTCTTGTCAGTTAAACCCAAGACCTTGTTAACGTTTTACTCGTGATTCTTGTGGTGCGTCGATTGTTTTAGCTGAAGCATTGGGGATTCTTGGAGTTCTGAGATGGTTTGGGATCTCGCCGGCTTTCCCTGTCGGGCCTGGTCTGCTCGGGAATCTCCGTTAGCTGTTGAGGATTTGTGTCAGGTATGCACGTAGCCAGAGTGCAGGTCTCGTTTGGTGATAAACTCCAAAGGATCGCAGGGGCCGTGGCATTTTGGGGTTGCGGCGCCCATGTCATCCACGCAGGTTTCGGGATCCAGGCTGCCAGCATTGCAGGAGTCTCACCATCCAGATCTTCCTGAGCTTCAAAGCCTTAGAGCCTTCATCTTGAGCCCCCTTCAAGTCCTGCCCTGAACCCATGGAGTCCCCAAGTTCTTCCAAGTAAGCGGTCTGGCTGGGGCTGAGCCATGCAAGGTTGGAGGCGAAAACGGCCGCCCTGGTCGCGGACTTCACGCCGAGGTGCTGCGGCAGCTCTTATTCCTTAAGCTCTAATACACAATATCCTACACTGCCAGAAGACTCCAGATTTCCAGCGCATCTATCCAAACCCTCGCAATTTGCACACAGTGGCTGCTGCAGGTCCTTGAAGGGAATCTGTATCATGTTAGCTTGTTGGAGGGGCTTCAGCGGCACTCGGGGGAGATTTAAGCAAGTTCAGGTACGTGTGAGATGATACCTCTTTCGGTTTGTTCCTTGAGACCTTTGGGTTTCCAATTAGCTTGGTTCTTTTTCTCACTCCACAGTGGGAGCTCGTTTTCGTTTCCACATGGGTTTGGGTGTGTGTGTGTGGTTCGTGGGCTGAAGGGGGCAAGGAATGAATGATCCAGAGCCCGGAGCTCGCTTACTGCGGCAAGGAAAGTGCCAAAAGCACCCAAAGCCGCCGCAAAGGCCGGGCACTGGCTTCTTGAACCCTGAGCTTGCATAGACCTTCGGATATAGTAGCCTTAAAGCCCAAGCAAGCACGTCTCTCGAAGGAAGGCTGGGCTTCGGTACGGGTAGCAGTGACCTGGTGGCCCCGACGTCTGTGTCCGTGTCCCAATGTAATTAGGGGTTCAAATTCTGATCAATCAAGCTCCATGTTGGTGGAATGTTGGGAGCATCCTGCGTCATCACGAAAGCAAGCCCCGTGAGCCGGCTAGCGTTTAGGGTTCTTGTTCAGGTTTACGACTTGATCTCAGGTTGAGAGGATTGGCAAGCATGTTTCTGCAAGCATGTATGCATGCATGCTTGTATGTACGGATGTCTGTATTTATGCATGTATGTATGCATGTACGTATGTGTGTAGGTAGGCTTGTGTGTGTGTACTACTGCAGTGTAATTTAATGTTGTGCTATGGATGGATGGATGGATGGATGGACGGACGGACGGACGGATGGATGGATGGATGGATATATGGACGGAGGGATGGATGGCTGGATGGATGCAATTGTGTGTGTGTGTGTGTGTGCAAATAAATAAATAAATAAATAAATAAATAAATAAATAAATAAATAAATAAATATAAATAAAAAACAATAAACACACACACACATATATATATATATATATGTAGTATATATATGTATGCACGTTTACACACATGCACATGTACAAAGACATGTGCATATATACACATATGCATATACTTTCACATACATACGTACGTACGTGCATACATGTATGTATATGTATATATATATACATATATATATATATGCACTTTCGGCGTGCAGCTATGCACATACGTATCCGTACACACAGCAGACAGGTTCACGGCTACATAGATACCTTCATGAGACCTGCAAGATCCGGACTCGCTGAGTCGCCAACACTTGAAGGCGGAGGCAGCGGCCCCTGTGAAAGCCGCCCCACAGGCCGCGCCCGATCTTTCCTCAACATCGGAGTATGCGTCATACTGGGGTTGCCCTTGTAGGCTGGGGTTTAAGGTGTCGGAGTTCTCGGCCTTTGAGTGTGTGTGGTGTAAGTTCAGAGCTTTGCCTGGAGGAGGCTGCGATATCCGTAACAGGCAAGGGATCTGACTTGGTTGGAGGTTGAATACGTGCAGTTCCGTTTCCGAATTGTGAGTAGTACCTCCCTCTTTGTCAAAGGGCAGCGGGTGTTTGGGCTTGGTGTGCGAGGTGTGTTCAGATTTCCCTGTGAGACATGGAACGGCTTCGGCCTCCCCAGAGCTTCCGACTATCATAAACCTACAAACCTCAACCCGGGACTGTCAAGCTTGACATCATGAGTGGATGCCATGATGTGCCTAGGCAGGTTTGAGTACAAAAAGCATAAATAAGGATGCTGGTTACACGCTGAGAGTGCGGGGTGAGCTCACCACCGTGGACTCTAAGGCTAAGGAGTGGACGATTCCCTTGATGTTGATGCGAAGGAGGTCCAGACTCGCGGGTAGTTGTGGGCAGTGCACCGCTCCAAAATCTCCCGACCCACGAGCTCACCAACATGCATTTGTCGGCCTCACAGGCGCCTGCCGCCCCTGCTCCCCAGGCTGCGCCTTCGTTTGCGGGCAGAGCACGATAAAGGAGATCCATTCACGGGCCTGGGGTTTGGACTACCAGTAGCAGCGATTTCAGTCTGCTTAGAACTGCTACACTTCTGCTCTACTGTGCCACTGCAGAAGAACTCTTCGAACCCGTACGTCCCAGGGATGCAAGCGAAAAAGGTCCGAAGCGTGGGTGATGTTCCTTGACTCATGATGAAGTTGCAGGAAAGGAGCCTCGTGAGTGCAGACGCCAAGCTTTAGTCCTAAGAGAAGTTTTTTGTCCCGAGATACCGTGTGTAGTTCTGCCATGTTCTGCCAAACAGACTCAATCCTTCAAATCACACAACGTACAGTGCAAGCACTGCAGTTCACTACACCTCCCTTCCAAAGACCGAAGGCCCCTGAACCTAAACCCTGAACCCCAGAACTGGAACCCTATTCAGGCCCTGTGCCAAATCCTCAACCCTGCAAAGTTTGGATTTGAGTTCAAGACGTACTTCCAGGCCGCGACGGCCCCGCCGGTGAAGGCCATTCCGAAGGCGCCCACGCTCGGTGGCTGGGATGTTCGTGAGGGGCCCGCCTCGGTGATTGATGTCGTGTGGAGCTCAATTACGGCTTTGACCCGGAGAGTGCTGAGAACCCAGGCCGGTCTACGAACTAGGGACCCAAGGAGGCAGACTCTCCTTGAGCCAGTGAACATACATAAGGAAATGCGAGTCCGTGAACTTAGCGACCAATGTCCTGGTAAGAAGTAACTAAGTAATGGGCTATGTGCTTGCAACCGAACCGTCTCGAAGTGTGCCCGATGCGTGAATTCCCCTAGCCCTCCCTATCCGACCTATCTCCAAGATTCACTGAGTAAGGGTCCCCGTCTCAAGGACCCCCCAGTACCCTTCAGCTGCGGAGTTTCGGGTCTTGGGGGATCCGAGCGGGAAGTGCAGTCCCGGTCCTTTGGAAATCCTTCTTAACCGCCGGAAGCAGAACGTGTAAGACCGAAATCTCAGCAAACCCTGAACCCCCCAAAGGCCCCAAAGCTTATCCTGCGTTGCAAGCAGTAAACTGCTGACATTGCAGGAGCTGCGGCAGGCCCAGGTGCCCGAAGACTCTTTGTGTTCGGCTCGAGGGTTCATGCTGCGGCTGGCGTTTCCGGCCAGGGATTCCTGCTATTTGTTGCACCGACCAAAGAGTTAATAAGTATTGCCCCCCGGCCATGGATTTTCGCTTTCAGCTTCCTTCTGGGCTAGCTTTGTGAGTCGGTGAATACAGCTTCGGTGCTTCAGCTTAAGAGCAGCTTGTCGTCTGGCTCTGGGTCTGGGAGGCTAGGATTTCCGAGCTTCGGGGTATAGTCAGGGTCGCCACTTACAGCCAAGTATATCTTTTGGATTTGGGGCCGTGCTGCTCGGTCGTTCGGATCTGAATTGCGAGAGCAGTCGTCAGGACCGAACGTCAGGGGCGAGGTCGTAATTGAGCACCCCCCATGACACCCCGGACTCGCGACTCCACTCCTGAAATGTTGGCTCCTGAAAGGTTTTCAACCTATACAGCGAATGAGGATTCTCATGTTATTGCCGCTGAGTAGCAGTATGTTTGTGCGTATGATGTATTTGCCTGACTACCCACTTACCTACCTAGCTACCTACCTAGCTGTTGGTACACTTGTTCTTATGTATAACCGTATGTATGTATGGAGGGAGGGAGGGGGGGAGGGAGCCTTACTCTTGTTGGAGGCAGCACAAATCTCATATTTCCAAAGCTCTTGGACAGTCTCAGCGGAACGGTGAATGACGAGGCACTGCCAGCAACTCAAGGCAAACATGAGCACGGGACCGTGGCAAGAACACGGTTTCCGTGCAACAACACACCAAAGTACCCACGACACTGCGCCGGGAGTGATTCATCAAGTTCGCAAGCCCCAAGTAGCAAACGAGTTTGCCGTACCGGGTGGATGGCATGTGAGCGCGACTGTGGAAAGAACTCGGATTTATTTGTTCAATCTGTCAGCCGTGCCACAGCAGCAGCGGCGGAACCGCCGCTCTACTCTGGACACAAGAACCACAGTGTTTTAGCTCACTGTTTCTGAAATTGGATAGTGTATGTTGCTGGATCAAGGAATCCCCCAGACTGGAAAGAGAACGCATGCAAGCCTTCCTCTCGATGCTTCGACCCATGTGTTGGGCTTCAGAGCTTCAGAAGAGTCATATAGGAACTCCAGGTCAAGACTGATAACCGCGAGCCAATGAAACCAACACCCCAGACTCGAAACGCTACCTGCTAACCCTCCCCCCAAGCCCTCAAGCGTAGGCGCTGTCGGAACCGCCGGCACCCATTGCCGAGGCGCCGTAGATACAGCGTTTCTGGGCCTTGTAGGGCCGACCTTCCGGAGCCTTAGTTTTTGTAGGGTTTAGGCGGCTCTGGGTTTGGGATTGAGAGGGTGTGAACTCCAAGTCAGACTCTGAACGGCTGAGGGACTGGAGACCTGAGCGACAAAGTGTCGGCAGGGCTCCACGTCCGGGCTTAGACCGAATGGCAGCTTCTGCACAGTCTCTTGAAGTCTTGTCGCCTCAACATGCAGCTTTGACCCATCCAAAGCCCCATAAGCCAACAAAAACACGTCATCAGAGTAAGCCTGAACTTTCTCCCAATGCTCATTGCGGTCTGCACTTTCAAGCGAAGAATCTGCAAGCCCTCCAACGAAGGCCCCGAAAGCAAAGTGGCCTGACAAGTGTGCCTTCCCCTAATCCCACACCATGAACCTTCCACCCTCTTTCCAGGCGCCTGCCGAGGCAGAGGAAGAGGCGCGCCGGCTTGCAATTTTGCGGACTTGGGTCCGGAGTCTGAGGAGACTTACATCAAGCCACGAGCCCGAATGGCTCACGGTTTGTTAGGGAAACCCCAGCGCACCTTAAGCCTGTGAGCCCTTCACTCTGTCAATTTGGCAAATCTAGGCGTTGGGATCCGGCCCGAAAGGCAATCAGCAGGGAGATCCTCCTCCTCAGTGAAGGAAGAATCCTAGAATGCCCGCACAGCGGGCTTGAGCAGGTGTTGCCTCTGCTGTTTTGCATGTGTGGGGCTTTGTAGTGTAAACACAGTTTGTAAACCTAAGCACCAACGCGGCGTTTACCGGCCCCAGCTCCATCTGGCAGGATATTGCGGAGAGCACCGACCCCCCCCCCCCGCCCCACAAACTAAAGTAAAACAATACCAGCACGTCTTCCAGGACATCGACGATGCAGATCTCATGGCTTCGCAGCTGCAAACAGGAGTGCTCATCCTTGGCCGCAATGCACAGGAGATGAAATTCGGTGTCAGGTCGTGGCGGTTCACGGTTCACGCCAAGCCATGGGGGCATGGTGTCATGTTGTGATGTGCTCCGCCATGCCTTGGTCCCTTCATGTTTCTTACACATTATGTCCGTTATGTTGTTTGGAGTGCGCGTACATGCATGGATGCGCGGATGGATATGTCTCTGTCTGTCTGTGTGTGTGTGTGTGGGGACCCCAAACTACAACGGGACACAAAGTGCGTTGAGGTCAGAGTGTACAACTGATTTTCATGCAGGGGGTGCCGGGGGCACTGGTGAGACCGGCACTAACAAAGACGCTCATCAGTTGCCTGTGAAGCAGTGGAGGACGCTCCACTGTGTACCTGCTAATTATTTGTGACATCGTCCATAGTGCAAGCTGTGCAATGGTTCTGCAATGACATCGTCGCTGTACATTGGTGATTCCGAGTGCGATTCTGAGTGCGAGTTCAGGCCAAAGGTTCAAGGTGCATCTTGGCTGATTTTCTATTAAACAGCAACAGGGGAACCCAAGCCTACTGAAGACATCTGGCAAAACTTTCTTTTTGAAGTGCCTCATCTGAGTTCTGAACTCAGTGATGAGTGATTATGACCACTGAACAACAATCTACCAGGGAAGCCTGGGTGTTCGAGTGTGTGTGTGTGTGTGTGTGTGTGTGTGTGTGTGCGGGTGCGGGTGCGGGTGCGGGTGCGGGTGCGGGTGCGGGTGCGGGTGCGGGTGCGGGTGCGGGTGCGGGTGCGGGTGCGGGTGCGGGTGCGGGTGCGGGTGCGGGTGGGTGTGCGTGTGGGTGTGGGTGTGGGTGTGGGTGTGGGTGTGGGTGTGGGTGTGGGTGTGGGTGTGTGTGTGTGTGTGTGTGTGTGTGTTTGTGTCTGCGTGTGCTTGTGTGTCTACGTGCGCTTGTGCGTGTGTGGGGAGATATGTATGCAACTATTATTACATGCGTGTGCGTGTAAGCACATGTGTGCACATGTGTGCGTGCATGGGTGTACGTAGTTAAACAGCTTTAGGCATATGAGGCAGGCAGAGACGCAGATACTCCGATGAATGCCAGTGATCATACACGCACACAATCACTCACACACTTGTGTTCTGGATATTCTGACATCCATCATCCGGACAGCGATCACTTCGGACAAAGAGCTGCACGGATTGGGGGCTTCTAGCCGGGGTTTTGAGGGCATTGACATGAGTTAACATCAGTGAGGGCACAGCTACTGGCTACGAAGCGCGACAGATAGGTCGCATCTTGGAGTTTGGCTTCAGGTTCTCTCCGCAGAAACCGAAGCCTGAACTCCGAAGCGCCTGGGTCCTCGACCCCAAATCCCACTGAAGTCTCCAGCCGTTCGAGGCTGGCCTTCGGGGCGCCTTCGGATCTGGGGAGGCTGTCGCGATTTTTTTGTTTTTTTTTGGGGGGTGGGGGGGTGCCATGGATGCTTTAGATACTCAGCCATACAGTCCTGACATTGGTGTTCCAAACACCCCTCATCCCGAAAGACCCAGTTCAGACCCGAATCCCTGAACTCTGTTTCGCTACTAGCCCTAAACCCTTTAAGCACAAAGGCCCTCCTCAAAAGAAACTCAGAAGCCAGTTTTCGGCTTTGTCATGAACGGGTGGGGAGTTTAGATAATGTTCTTCGCTTCCACAGGGCATGGGTTGATTTCGAGAAGGGTCTGCAGCACCGAACTGCAAGTTCCGCAAAACAGAACTGACATCTTGGGGTTGTGCAGGCGAGATCGCCGCGTGTTATCGAGCATGTTCCGTAGCGGAAGACGTCACTTCAGACTTACAGCGGAGGGCTTAAGTTGTCAAGGTCGCCTCAGGCGCATCCCATCGCGAACAGCCGTAACCTGCCAGATTAATGCCGGCTTAGCTCCGAAGCTCTTTAAATCTGCCATGACTAGTGCACCAACTGCAGTCGTCTCGTTCGATGCGCCATGATAGGTACACGCGAAACCTCGATAACCGTCGGGTCCACTAAGGCGAACAAAAGTGAGTGCGACCCAGTGCGCATGATCCCTCTTTCGGACGTGCTTGTGCCCTTGGGGAGGCGCCAGCTGCTGATGGCGAATGCCTGGAGGAAGAGGCCATGGGAGTCTGGAGTGTAAATCCCGCGAGCCGAGCAGCACGTAGATAGGCAGACCGGTTGGGAAGAGGCCATGAGAGTCTGGGGCAGGTTTGCGATTCAATTCCGGGCTGTAAATCCCGCGAGCCGAGCAGCACGTAGATAGGCATGCCGGTTGGCAATGAGTCGCTGGAGTCCGTTTTAGTCTCTTGTAGGGGTGGTCGTCGCCAGACGCTGTTGTTGCTGGAATGGATATTTCATCATTCCCGGCTTTTGGACGCACCAAGGCTCTTGTAAGGTGAGTCAGTCTAGACCCTCAACCCTCGTCCTGTAGGCCTGACAGCCCCAAATCCCAGACCCCGAATTTCACTCCAACACCCCAAGTTCCTTACGATTGAAACACTCTGACGTTACGCCAGGAGTATGAGGAAGAGGAGGAGGAGTGCCTTGCTAGCAGATGTCCACTGGGGGCAACGGGTTGACAAGCGCATTGACTGACTTAGACTTTCGCATAGTTCGTTGCGGTTTTGTGCTAGGCGCGCAGGTTCGCCACGAAAAAATCGCAGGAGAATTCCTGGTTTATCAAATAAATCTGCAGCCACGGCATTGCAGTCTTCATAGAATTTGAAGCTATTATAAAAAGTCATATTATACATATATGTATATATACGCACACATAAATATTCATATACATATACATATTGCTTTACATATACGTATGCATATACATATAGATAAGTATATGTGTGTGTATATATATATATATATATATATGTTTGCAAGTGCGTGTGTGCATTGGCTGTTTGTCTGTCTGCGCCGTCGCACGTTTGTCGTAGCGGTCGCAGTGCCGACGGTGCATGCAGTGCATGCTCACGTCCTGCCACACAGCAAAAGCTGAACCGCAGCCAAACGATTTGGATTCCTTGCGCGATCGCCAAACGGCAGCCGGCGTCTAAGGCCAGCGCTACGGTTCGGTTGGCGAGAACAGGATGGTTCAAGTCATTTCACAAGTCTTTCTGGAATGCAGATGCCCGTCACCTACAGTGCTCCCAACTCTGGGTATCTGAGATATTCCTGATTACTCATGATTATTCCTGAGCCCGCATGGCTTTAAGATTTAGTTCCCTTTGCATATCAAAAATCTCATGATATTTTGCTAAAGACTCAAGCTTTTCGTCGCATCGACTTGTGAATTTTTTTGCACCCTCAAACCCAGCTGGGTGAAAACGCATCGCAGACAAGGTACGATCCTTTCGCTGCTTCAGGTGCAGCCGCATAGTGACGTGGGTGCCAGGCGGGGTGGCGAGCTCCTCTTACGTTCGAAGGTTGTCTTGTCTGCTTGTTTGTATGCTTAAAAAAGTCGTTCTCTTGGTTGTTGCTGCTGTTGGTGATGCATAGCTTTTGGCTTTGTTTATCAGATTGTACCGCTTGTACAGCCATGTCTTGAGATTGTTAGTGCTGCTACTGCTGTCCTCACCACCACCACCACCACCACCACCACCACCACCACCACCACCACCACCACCACCACCACCACCACCACCACCACCACCACCACCACCACCACCACCACCACCACCACCACCACCACCACCACCACCACCACCACCACCACCACCACCACCACCACCACCACCACCACCACCACCACCACCACCACCACCACCACCACCACCACCACCACCACCACCACCACCACCACCACCACCACCATTACCGCGATCATCACTACCACCCTCACACTACCGTAGAGAAACAGGGCCATGAATCAGAACAGGAACCATGCCCGCGTTGGAAACCGCGCTGCGGAAACCAGGGCGCATCGGAAACCGGCGTGCATCGGAAACTGGAGTTTGGATACCCGCGCGGCAGAAACTGGAGCTTGGGAACCAGGGTGGGGGGCGGTGGATTGGTTATCATGTCTTCTGGTTTCCGAATGATGTGTCTGGTTTCCGAAGCAGCCGAATCACTCGGTCTGGTTTTCGAATCGGCCGTTTTGAGTGCCGAATCATGGTTGGTTTCCGATTCAGCCGTTCTGACCACCGATTCAGTCGTTCTGGTTACCGATTCAGACGTTCTGGTTACCGATTGTTGCTGCCGCTATTGCTGGTGCTGGTGCTGCTGCTGCTATTTCCATAAATACCAAAAGTGCTACGACTATACGACTGTGCGGCACTGTGACCACGATTACCACCACCACCACCACCACCGCCACCACCACCGCCGCCGCCGCCACCGCCACCGCCACCGCCACCACCACCACCACCACCACCACCACCACCACCACCACCACCACCACCACCACCACCACCACCACCACCACCACCACCACCACCACTCCAAATTTACAAAACTACAAACAACTGCTACTGCTGCTTGTGCCTACTGCTCCTGCTGTTTCCGCGAGTTGTTCTGCGTATTCTACTCCTATGCTCGGAGTTGTGCGAAGACACGTCTTACTGAGGCAGCCCCATTGTTCTCGAAGTACCGCGCATAGACCAAAGCAGCGATGATTCTGCTGCTTTTAATTTTTGGTTCTCCCCGCTTTGGCATCAGGCTGTTAGTGTTGCATGGGTGGGCACATAGTTTTGCAGCCAGTGGACTCGTCGTATCACCTGCTTGTCGGGCTTTGAATTTCAAGCATCCAGGCCAGATCAGAATCGGTACCCTCAGGACAAGTCACGGCTCTCATGCAGACGGGCTTACAAGTCCGCTGAGACCCGAACCTTCAGAAACCTCTCGCGTGCAGGCTGCACAGCGCTGTGGGCGCGAATTGGGGAATCAGCAGTTGCAACTGTGAAAGGCCCTGGCTTTCAAGTATGACCATTGCGAGCCGCAGTTTCATCCATTTAAGTCTCGCGAGTTCTTCGTGCAAGGTCTTCACGCGTTACATTGCATTTTGGGCAAGCAGCCCAGGGCATTTTGCAAGGTGCACGCGCTTGGGCACACTGGCTTGCAGGACAGTTTCCCTGGCAAGGCTCCGCAAAGGTCTGTGGCTGCTGAATTAGGCTTCCGGGATCTACAGAAACTAGTTGACAAGAGTCTTCTCGAAAGCAAGCAGCAATCCTTTGCAAGGCGGCGAATCTCTGTCATGCCAGAGACCCGAAACATCGTTCTACCATGTGATGCCATACAAAGGCACCGGTTTGGCTCTGATGGACCCAAACCGAACCTTCGAACCCTACCCGGCATCCGAGGCCCCAAACTTCGTTGTAGAAGTTCGAGTTATGGGGCTCCTTGACCTGCGTGGTCTGGGAGTTTGCTGTAGATCGAGTTCCAACTCCGCGACACCATACTAGACCGTGAACCCAAAATGCGATCTTGCGGGCTGTTGCTGGCACCCCTCCTGCAAGCCTAGAGTTATGCTGTCTCTGGACAAAAGCGTCAAGCT